>JAWHQN010000154.1:2304989-2322489 GCA_033220385.1 Triplophysa yarkandensis | reverse complement strand
TGTAAACACACACACACTGTATGTATAGATGATGTAAACACACACACTGTATGTATAGATGATGTAAACACACACACACTGTATGTATAGATGATGTAAACACACACACACTGTATGTATAGATGATGTAAACACACACACTGTATGTATAGATGATGTAAACACACACACTGTATGTATAGATGATGTAAACACACACACTGTATGTATAGATGATGTAAACACACACACTGTATGTATAGATGATGTAAACACACACACACTGTATGTATAGATGATGTAAACACACACACTGTATGTATAGATGATGTAAACACACACACACTGTATGTATAGATGATGTAAACACACACACTGTATGTATAGATGATGTAAACACACACACTGTATGTATAGATGATGTAAACACACACACACTGTATGTATAGATGATGTAAACACACACACTGTATGTATAGATGATGTAAACACACACACTGTATGTATAGATGATGTAAACACACACTGTATGTATAGATGATGTAAACACACACACTGTATGTATAGATGATGTAAACACACACTGTATGTATAGATGATGTAAACACACACACTGTATGTATAGATGATGTAAACACACACACTGTATGTATAGATGATGTAAACACACACACACACACTGTATGTATAGATGATGTAAACACACACACTGTATGTATAGATGATGTAAACACACACACTGTATGTATAGATGATGTAAACACACACACACTGTATGTATAGATGATGTAAACACACACACACTGTATGTATAGATGATGTAAACACACACACTGTATGTATAGATGATGTAAACACACACACTGTATGTATAGATGATGTAAACACACACTGTATGTATAGATGATGTAAACACACACACTGTATGTATAGATGATGTAAACACACACACTGTATGTATAGATGATGTAAACACACACTGTATGTATAGATGATGTAAACACACACACTGTATGTATAGATGATGTAAACACACACACTGTATGTATAGATGATGTAAACACACACACTGTATGTATAGATGATGTAAACACACACTGTATGTATAGATGATGTAAACACACACACTGTATGTATAGATGATGTAAACACACACACTGTATGTATAGATGATGTAAACACACACACTGTATGTATAGATGATGTAAACACACACTGTATGTATAGATGATGTAAACACACACACACACACTGTATGTATAGATGATGTAAACACACACACTGTATGTATAGATGATGTAAACACACACACTGTATGTATAGATGATGTAAACACACACACTGTATGTATAGATGATGTAAACACACACACACTGTATGTATAGATGATGTAAACACACACACACTGTATGTATAGATGATGTAAACACACACATACTGTATGTATAGATGATGTAAACACACACACTGTATGTATAGATGATGTAAACACACACACACTGTATGTATAGATGATGTAAACACACACACACTGTGTGTATAGATGATGTAAACACACACATGTATGTATAGATGATGTAAACACACACTGTATGTATAGATGATGTAAACACACACACTGTATGTATAGATGATGTAAACACACACACACACACTGTATGTATAGATGATGTAAACACACACACTGTATGTATAGATGATGTAAACACACACACTGTATGTATAGATGATGTAAACACACACACTGCATGTATAGATGATGTAAACACACACACACACACTGTATGTATAGATGATGTAAACACACACACACACACACACACTGTATGTATAGATGATGTAAACACACACACACACACTGTATGTATAGATGATGTAAACACACACACACACACACACTGTATGTATAGATGATGTAAACACACACACACACACTGTATGTATAGATGATGTAAACACACACATACACACTGTATGTATAGATGATGTAAACACACACACACACACTGTATGTATAGATGATGTAAACACACACACACACACACACACTGTATGTATAGATGATGTAAACACACACACACACACTGTATGTATAGATGATGTAAACACACACACTGTATGTATAGATGATGTAAACACACACACTGTATGTATAGATGATGTAAACACACACACTGTATGTATAGATGATGTAAACACACACACTGTATGTATAGATGATGTAAACACACACACACACACACACACTGTATGTATAGATGATGTAAACACACACACACACACTGTATGTATAGATGATGTAAACACACACACACACACACACTGTATGTATAGATGATGTAAACACACACACACACACTGTATGTATAGATGATGTAAACACACACACACACACACACTGTATGTATAGATGATGTAAACACACACACACACACTGTATGTATAGATGATGTAAACACACACACTGTATGTATAGATGATGTAAACACACACACTGTATGTATAGATGATGTAAACACACACACACTGTATATATAGATGATGTAAACACACACACACTGTATGTATAGATGATGTAAACACACACACACTGTGTGTATAGATGATGTAAACACACACACACACACACTGTATGTATAGATGATGTAAACACACACACACACTGTATGTATAGATGATGTAAACACACACACTGTATGTATAGATGATGTAAACACACACACACACACTGTATGTATAGATGATGTAAACACACACACTGTATGTATAGATGATGTAAACACACACATACTGTATGTATAGATGATGTAAACACACACACTGTATGTATAGATGATGTAAACACACACACTGTATGTATAGATGATGTAAACACACACACACTGTATGTATAGATGATGTAAACACACACACTGTATGTATAGATGATGTAAACACACACACTGTATGTATAGATGATGTAAACACACACACTGTATGTATAGATGATGTAAACACACACACTGTATGTATAGATGATGTAAACACACACACTGTATGTATAGATGATGTAAACACACACTGTATGTATAGATGATGTAAACACACACACTGTATGTATAGATGATGTAAACACACACACACACACTGTATGTATAGATGATGTAAACACACACACTGTATGTATAGATGATGTAAACACACACACTGTATGTATAGATGATGTAAACACACACACTGCATGTATAGATGATGTAAACACACACACACACACTGTATGTATAGATGATGTAAACACACACACACACACACACACTGTATGTATAGATGATGTAAACACACACACACACACTGTATGTATAGATGATGTAAACACACACACACACACACACTGTATGTATAGATGATGTAAACACACACACACACACTGTATGTATAGATGATGTAAACACACACATACACACTGTATGTATAGATGATGTAAACACACACACACACACTGTATGTATAGATGATGTAAACACACACACACACACACACTGTATGTATAGATGATGTAAACACACACACACACACTGTATGTATAGATGATGTAAACACACACACTGTATGTATAGATGATGTAAACACACACACTGTATGTATAGATGATGTAAACACACACACTGTATGTATAGATGATGTAAACACACACACTGTATGTATAGATGATGTAAACACACACACACACACACACACTGTATGTATAGATGATGTAAACACACACACACACACTGTATGTATAGATGATGTAAACACACACACACACACACACTGTATGTATAGATGATGTAAACACACACACACACACTGTATGTATAGATGATGTAAACACACACACACACACACACTGTATGTATAGATGATGTAAACACACACACACACACTGTATGTATAGATGATGTAAACACACACACTGTATGTATAGATGATGTAAACACACACACACTGTATATATAGATGATGTAAACACACACACACTGTATGTATAGATGATGTAAACACACACACACTGTGTGTATAGATGATGTAAACACACACACACACACACTGTATGTATAGATGATGTAAACACACACACACTGTGTGTATAGATGATGTAAACACACACACACTGTGTGTATAGATGATGTAAACACACACACACTGTGTGTATAGATGATGTAAACACACACACACTGTGTGTATAGATGATGTAAACACACACACACACACACTGTATGTATAGATGATGTAAACACACACACACTGTGTGTATAGATGATGTAAACACACACACACTGTATGTATAGATGATGTAAACACACACACACTGTATGTATAGATGATGTAAACACACACACACACACACACACACTGTATGTATAGATGATGTAAACACACACACACTGTGTGTATAGATGATGTAAACACACACATGTATGTATAGATGATGTAAACACACACACTGTATGTATAGATGATGTAAACACACACACACACACACTGTATGTATAGATGATGTAAACACACACACACTGTATGTATAGATGATGTAAACACACACACACTGTGTGTATAGATGATGTAAACACACACATGTATGTATAGATGATGTAAACACACACATGTATGTATAGATGATGTAAACACACACACACTGTATGTATAGATGATGTAAACACACACACACTGTGTGTATAGATGATGTAAACACACACATGTATGTATAGATGATGTAAACACACACACACTGTGTGTATAGATGATGTAAACACACACACTGTATGTATAGATGATGTAAACACACACACTGTATATATAGATGATGTAAACACACACACTGTATGTATAGATGATGTAAACACACGCACTGTATGTATAGATGATGTAAACACACACACACACACTGTATGTATAGATGATGTAAACACACACACACACACACTGTATGTATAGATGATGTAAACACACACACACACACTGTATGTAGAGATGATGTAAACACACACACACACTGTATGTATAGATGATGTAAACACACACACACTCTGTGTATAGATGATGTAAACACACACACTGTATGTATAGATGATGTAAACACACACACTGTATGTATAGATGATGTAAACACACACACTGTATGTATAGATGATGTAAACACACACACACACACACACACACACACTGTATGTATAGATGATGTAAACACACACACACACACTGTATGTATAGATGATGTAAACACACACACACACTGTATGTATAGATGATGTAAACACACACACTGTATGTATAGATGATGTAAACACACACACACACACACACTGTATGTATAGATGATGTAAACACACACTGTATGTATAGATGATGTAAACACACACACTGTATGTATAGATGATGTAAACACACACACTGTATGTATAGATGATGTAAACACACACTGTATGTATAGATGATGTAAACACACACACATTGTATGTATAGATGATGTAAACACACACTGTATGTATAGATGATGTAAACAAACACACTGTATGTATAGATGATGTAAACACACACACTGTATGTATAGATGATGTAAACACACACTGTATGTATAGATGATGTAAACACACACTGTATGTATAGATGATGTAAACACACACACACTGTGTGTATAGATGATGTAAACACACACTGTATGTATAGATTATGTAAACACACACACACTGTATGTATAGATGATGTAAACACACACACACTGTGTGTATAGATGATGTAAACACACACACACACACACACTGTATGTATAGGTGATGTAAACACACACACTGTATGTATAGATGATGTAAACACACACTGTATGTGTAGATGATTTAAACACACACTGTATGTATAGATGATGTAAACACACACACTGTATGTATAGATGATGTAAACACACACACACACACACTGTATGTATAGATGATGTAAACACACACACACACACACTGTTTGTATAGATGATGTAAACACACACACACACACACACACTGTATGTATAGATGATGTAAACACACACACACACACTGTATGTATAGATGATGTAAACACACACACACACACTGTATGTATAGATGATGTAAACACACACACACACACACAATGTATGTATAGATGATGTAAACACACACACACACTGTATGTATAGATGATGTAAACACACACACACACACACACTGTATGTATAGATGATGTAAACACACACACACACACACACACACACACACACTGTATGTATAGATGATGTAAACACACACACACACACACACTGTATGTATAGATGATGTAAACACACACACACACACACACACACACTGTATGTATAGATGATGTAAACACACACACACACACACACTGTATGTATAGATGATGTAAACACACACACACACACACACACTGTATGTATAGATGATGTAAACACACACACACACACTGTATGTATAGATGATGTAAACACACACACACACACACTGTATGTATAGATGATGTAAACACACACACACACACACTGTATGTATAGATGATGTAAAAACACACACACACACTGTATGTATAGATGATGTAAACACACACACACACACACACTGTATGTATAGATGATGTAAACACACACACACACACACTGTATGTATAGATGATGTAAACACACACACTGTATGTATAGATGATGTAAACACACACACTGTATGTATAGATGATGTAAACACACACACACACACTGTATGTATAGATGATGTAAACACACACACACACACACACACACACACTGTGTGTATAGATGATGTAAACACACACACTGTATGTATAGAGGATGTAAACACACACACTGTATGTATAGATGATGTAAACACACACACACACACTGTATGTATAGATGATGTAAACACACACACACACACTGTATGTATAGATGATGTAAACACACACACACACACTGTATATATAGATGATGTAAACACACACACTGTATGTATAGATGATGTAAACACACACACTGTATGTATAGATGATGTAAACACACACACACACACTGTATGTATAGATGATGTAAACACACACACACACACACACACACACTGTATGTATAGATGATGTAAACACACACTGTATGTATAGATGATGTAAACAAACACACTGTATGTGTAGATGATTTAAACACACACACTGTATGTATAGATGATGTAAACACACACACACACACTGTATGTATAGATGATGTAAACACACACACACACACACACACACTGTATGTATAGATGATGTAAACACACACACACACACTGTATGTATAGATGATGTAAACACACACACTGTATGTGTAGATGATTTAAACACACACACTGTATGTATAGATGATGTAAACACACACACACACACACTGTATGTATAGATGATGTAAACACACACACACACACTGTATGTATAGATGATGTAAACACACACACACACTGTATGTATAGATGATGTAAACACACACACTGTATGTATAGATGATGTAAACACACACACACACACTGTATGTATAGATGATGTAAACACACACACACACACTGTATGTATAGATGATGTAAACACACACACACACACACACACACTGTATGTATAGATGATGTAAACACACACACACACACACTGTATGTATAGATGATGTAAACACACACACTGTATGTATAGATGATGTAAACACACACACTGTATGTATAGATGATGTAAACACACACACACACACTGTATGTATAGATGATGTAAACACACACACTGTATGTATAGATGATGTAAACACACACACTGTATGTATAGATGATGTAAACACACACACTGTATGTATAGATGATGTAAACACACACACTGTATGTATAGATGATGTAAACACACACACACACACACACACACACCGTATGTATAGATGATGTAAACACACACACTGTATGTATAGATGATGTAAACACACACACTGTATGTATAGATGATGTAAATACACACACTGTATGTATAGATGATGTAAACACACACACTGTATGTATAGATGATGTAAACACACACACACACACACACACACACACACTCACACACACACTGTATGTATAGATGATGTAAACACACACACTGTATGTATAGATGATGTAAACACACACACTGTATGTATAGATGATGTAAACACACACACACACACACACACACACACACACACACACACACACACACACACACTGTATGTATAGATGATGTAAACACACACACTGTATGTATAGATGATGTAAACACACACACTGTATGTATAGATGATGTAAACCCACACACTGTATGTATAGATGATGTAAACACACACACTGTATGTATAGATGATGTAAACACACACATGTATGTATAGATGATGTAAACACACACACTGTATGTATAGATGATGTAAACACACACTGTATGTATAGATGATGTAAACACACACACTGTATGTATAGATGATGTAAACACACACACACACACACACACTGTATGTATAGATGATGTAAACACACACACTGTATGTATAGATGATGTAAACACACACTGTATGTATAGATGATGTAAACACACACGTGTGTATAGATGATGTAAACACACACACTGTATATATAGATGATGTAAACACACACTGTATGTATAGATGATGTAAACACACACACTGTATGTATAGATGATGTAAACACACACATGTGTGTATAGATGATGTAAACACACACTGTGTGTATAGATGATGTAAACACACACACTGTATGTATAGATGATGTAAACACACACACTGTATGTATAGATGATGTAAACACACACTGTATGTATAGATGATGTAAACACACACACTGTATGTATAGATGATGTAAACACACACACTGTATGTATAGATGATGTAAACACACACACTGTATGTATAGATGATGTAAACACACACTGTATGTATAGATGATGTAAACACACACACACACACACACTGTATGTATAGACGATGTAAACACACACACTGTATGTATAGATGATGTAAACACACACACTGTATGTATAGATGATGTAAACACACACACACACACACACACACACACTGTATGTATAGATGATGTAAACACACACACTGTATGTATAGATGATGTAAACACACACACTGTATGTATAGATGATGTAAACACACACACTGTATGTATAGATGATGTAAACACACACACACACACACACACACACCGTATGTATAGATGATGTAAACACACACACTGTATGTATAGATGATGTAAACACACACACTGTATGTATAGATGATGTAAATACACACACTGTATGTATAGATGATGTAAACACACACACTGTATGTATAGATGATGTAAACACACACACACACACACACACACACACACTCACACACACACTGTATGTATAGATGATGTAAACACACACACTGTATGTATAGATGATGTAAACACACACACTGTATGTATAGATGATGTAAACACACACACACACACACACACACACACACACACACACACACACACACACACACACTGTATGTATAGATGATGTAAACACACACACTGTATGTATAGATGATGTAAACACACACACTGTATGTATAGATGATGTAAACCCACACACTGTATGTATAGATGATGTAAACACACACACTGTATGTATAGATGATGTAAACACACACATGTATGTATAGATGATGTAAACACACACACTGTATGTATAGATGATGTAAACACACACTGTATGTATAGATGATGTAAACACACACACTGTATGTATAGATGATGTAAACACACACACACACACACACACTGTATGTATAGATGATGTAAACACACACACTGTATGTATAGATGATGTAAACACACACTGTATGTATAGATGATGTAAACACACACGTGTGTATAGATGATGTAAACACACACACTGTATATATAGATGATGTAAACACACACTGTATGTATAGATGATGTAAACACACACACTGTATGTATAGATGATGTAAACACACACATGTGTGTATAGATGATGTAAACACACACTGTGTGTATAGATGATGTAAACACACACACTGTATGTATAGATGATGTAAACACACACACTGTATGTATAGATGATGTAAACACACACTGTATGTATAGATGATGTAAACACACACACTGTATGTATAGATGATGTAAACACACACACTGTATGTATAGATGATGTAAACACACACACTGTATGTATAGATGATGTAAACACACACTGTATGTATAGATGATGTAAACACACACACACACACACACTGTATGTATAGACGATGTAAACACACACACTGTATGTATAGATGATGTAAACACACACACTGTATGTATAGATGATGTAAACACACACACACACACACACACACACACTGTATGTATAGATGATGTAAACACACACACTGTATGTATAGATGATGTAAACACACACACTGTATGTATAGATGATGTAAACACACACACTGTATGTATAGATGATGTAAACACACACTGTATGTATAGATGATGTAAACACACACACTGTATGTATAGATGATGTAAACACACACACACACACACACACACACACACACTGTATGTATAGATGATATAAACACACACACTGTATGTATAGATGATGTAAACACACACACTTTATGTATAGATGATGTAAACACACACTGTATGTATAGATGATGTAAACACACACACTGTATGTATAGATGATGTAAACACACACTGTATGTATAGATGATGTAAACACACACACTGTATGTATAGATGATGTAAACACACACTGTATGTATAGATGATGTAAACACACACTGTATATATAGATGATGTAAACACACACACTGTATGTATAGACACTTACACAACATTATTATACTTGTGTATCAGGGTCTGCAAATACCCCAACACTAACCTGTAGAACAACAGAAGATATATATTATATATATTATATATATTATACATATTATATATAAAGTATAGTTGAGATATATGTTGTGTAGTGTGTTCCTGTGTTTGTGTAACTCTGTGGTTGTGTTACAGCTGCGGGTCTGTATTATCTGGCAGAGCTGATAGAGGAGTACACCGTCGCCACCAGCCGCATTATTAAATATATGATACTGGTGAGTATCACACGTGATTATTATGGGCTTCATTTGTGTGTATTCACGGTTGTGTGTTTGTGTAGTTCTCCACAGGAGTTCTGCTGGGACTCTATCTGTTTGAGGGCTTCCCCACACTCATGACCGGAGTCGGTCTCTTCACTAACCTGGTTTACTTTGGTTTACTGCAGACGTTTCCCTACATCATGCTCACCTCGCCAAACTTCATCCTCTCATGTGGTGAGTGACCCTTGCGCCGTATACATCCTAACACTTTATATACATCTATTGAAACGCTGATTGTGTTTTTCCTCTCCTTCAGTACTGGTGGTGTTAAACCATTACATGGCCTTTCAGTATTTTGCAGAGGAGTATTATCCATTTTCAGAGGTATGAAGTCAATGTTGTGTTCTAGAAACAGTATTTAAATAGTGATATGTGATGTTTCTCTGATGTCAGGTTCTTGCATACTTCACCATATGCCTTTGGGTGATTCCGTTCTCATTCTTTGTGTCACTTTCTGCTGGAGAGAATGTTCTACCGTCCACGATGCAGCAGGGAGGTAAAATAACAAATCATCCTCTAAACTATTTCTTTTTACTTAGTATTGAGTTAACCAACAGTTTATTCTGATTAAAACTTCAACACTGCCTTTATCCAAACACGTTTTCTTTCTGTTTGTGTTTCTCAGACGATGTCGTGTCAAACTATTTCACCAAAGGAAAGCGGGGCAAGCGTTCAGGCATTCTGCTCATATTCTCCTTCTTAAAGGAAGCGGTTTTGCCAAGCCGACAGAAGATGTACTAAAGAATAGCAGTTCCAGTGAATACACGTCGGATGAGAGGGGTTTAGCGGTGGGGTTGTTCAGACCACCTGCCCTTGAAATGAACAGCATCATGATTTTGCGAGAGGGTTTGTTGAAGACGATCATGGGAGTCAAGGGAGAGAGAGAGGACCAGATCTGAACAAATGCACATACAAACTCCTGAGATGAACTTTCATCTCTTAAGATCATTTCTCTTAAATGACATGATAGGACTTCAGAAGTCTTTACATTTTTTTAAAGGCTTAGTGATTTGTTATATTTGAAGGTGTGTGTATGAAAATGATTGTGGCGCAGGGCTTTCGATCGTGATGGCATCTCTGTCATTAGTAGCTCTAGCAGATTTTCTTCTAATCATGTCGTGTCAAAAGCCAATGTTTACACTCATGAATAAATACATGTGTCTGGGGTTTCGTTTGCATTTTAAAGCAATGTTTTATCCCAAAGCCAGTGTTTCTTCTGTTAGCCCATTGAATTTCTTTAATACATAGAAATGATAATATTTTAAATATTTATAATACATTTTTTGTATTTAGTAATAATATTAAGAATATATTTATATATATACTATTGAGGTAGATAACTAGTAGATATAAAGCAAAAAAAAACCTGTTTGCTTTATTACAAGTGGAAATACTAAAATTATTATTACTATACATCTTCTAATTAGAATTACTGGTTGTGTTTTATTAATTTAGATATGTTGGATGCTTTTATTTTTCATACTAAACATCTGAAAGCTAATATAATATAAAACTGATTTAAATAGTTTATTAAAAGTTGAAGAGGTAGGTTTAGTGACCGATTATGTCAGTATGTAGTATAAGAATTCAAGTTAAATCATTCTTTATATTGAGCTGTATCTGAGTTGTTACCTGAATCTCACATCACTAAAATTAAACATATTTTATTTGCACAATATATGACTAAATGATATGAAAATATGTGTGACAGGTTTAAGGAGATTCACCAACAGAAATGGTATTGTAGATTTGTTCAAATATCACGATGTTATATCACAGACTAAAGGATTCGTGCTGTCTGAAGTGTGAGGACGATTTAAGTTCAGCCTATAACACATGTAGGAATATATACTGTGAAGCGTGAGTTCTTCATAACGGATTATGATGAAGTCTGATGATGATGACGGCGAGTTCTGACCTTGACAAACTACCGCAGAAGGGTTTTTAATATTGAGGATTTAAATTCATCATTGTTTCATACAGTAATGCTGACACATGTATGTATATGAGAATCCCTGGCTTTCTTTTCTTTTGAAGAAAAGTTATAACACAGAACAACACAGTTCTTTATTAACAACATGTTACTCATCTCCGTCTCAGAAAGTTCTCCAATAGAGTTAAAAATGAGATCTCTCAATCGGAGCTCAGATTGGTCTGAAATCAGTCAATGAGATCTCAACACACACGTTAATCCAGATTATTCGACACTTATTTACAGCTTCATGTGTTTTAACAATGACACTTTTAACTTTGCTTCTATTTTATTAAGAACTGAGGCTTGATCCCAACAGCTCACGAGCTCCACAAGAGAAACATGTGAGAAGTAACAGTTTTCTTCATTATGACGTCTAATAGTGTCCTGGCTGTAAATCCTCCGTTAGATGCATGGCCACCTCCGTCCACGGTGATCCGTTGGGTTTAAAGATCCGGCCCAACCGAGGAAGATCCAGTACGCTAGAACTCTGAAAATCCCGAGGTGATTGAATACGCGATGGAAACGCAGATGGAGACAAACCCTTCAAAAGATCGTTCAGTGGCAGGTCGGGCAACAGATGTTCAATGCCCTTCCATGACGCTATGTATCTAGGGCGGCCATCCTTCCAGCATTTAAACCTCACGCTACAGACATCCGGCTCAGATGGAAATCGGTCAGAATGAGTTCGCATCATGCTCCTTGCGGGAGGTTTGGAAGGGATGGGTGAGATGTTCCAGTTTCCTTTTAGTTGGGCCTGGTGACATGTTCGACGGTTGTTTGGCGTCTCTGGCTCAGCAGGTTTACAGAAGACATGTCTGGAGGTTTGTGAGACATTCCTGGGATGATGTTTCTTTCTAACCATCACCACGAGCATCTGAAAGAACAACAGGTCGATGAACGTTAACATTCGCATTGTCGAAATGCAAAATAATCAGTTGATATATTCGGGTGACAGTATGTAAATGAAGGAGAAACCGGTTCTCTGCTCATTGGGTTTGTCACGAGCACGTCCTGTCGGAGATCATGCAGCTGTTTGACTCTCTCCATCTCATGCTCTTTGTTTGTTTTCCACATGGCATCCTTTAGAAATCTGTGGGCAGTGAACGTAACGATGCATTCTGCAATACCTAAACATAATCTATCAGTTAATTATAATGTGAGATTTATTCCAGAACCGAACAGATACCTGGCAATGGCCCTGTGACCCCAGATCCGAGCGAGGTCAAGGGCCGTGTGACCTCTGTTGTCCCGAGCGTGTGCGTCTGCTTTATGTCTCACTAGCGTCTCAGTGCAGTCTCTCAGACCTTCAGCAGCGGACAAATGCAGTGGAGTCAACCCTTCATCTGTAACGCTGTCAAAGCAACAAACACACACTTCAGGATCTATCGATTTCTTTATCCATAACCAAAATCTAAATGACAGAGCTTGTGTATATGCTTTACTATATAGTCATAAAGAGTGTTGGAGAACTGATCATACACATCCGTCTGAGCTCCGTGTTTCAGCAGATAAGTGAGACAGGCGTGTGTGTTGGGTCGACTCTGAGCTGTTAAGATCATGTGTATGGGTGTGCGTCCATGAGGACAACAAGCGTTCACATCCACAACATCTCCAGCATCTAACAGACGCTTTATACACTCCAACTGTCCATACAGTGCCGCTAGATGAAGAACGCCGAGACCCTGAAACACACATCAGATCTTCACAACAACCCCTCAGAAACTTCTTTCTGAAGATAAAACACCGGACAGATCATGCTTACAGTTATAATAGTTCACTTTTATTAGCACGTGTTGAAAACATAGCTACACGTACGCGAAATGTTTCGCATTATTTTAAATATCTTTTGATCTAAAGGGGTTTGACTTAAATTTCTGAAGTTAGCAAGCAAACAGACATTTATTTTACATGACAAAACTGTTTTAGAACCGGACAACTGAATATTGAAGAAGGAACAGCCAATAGGAGCGCAGAATAGACGGCGTCTCCTTTAAAAGATTTTATCAAGAATTTTTTCAACGAGAACACATATTTGATAATCAAATATAACATGTTTGTTATATTAACATAAGTTTCATTTTTTCCATGTGTTTGATATTTTTGATGATTTCTTTTCAATGTTGTGTAAAATCTGTGCGTAAGTTTCGAGCAGTAATGTATGATATAATAACTTATTAGATATAAAATAGATATTAATAAGATATAAATGTTATACACACATGTTTGTTAGGTTTCAGATCTCTCTTTAGGTTTAAACTTCCACACGCGGCAGCATCAAACACATCCCGGCCTCTAAACTCCACGTTTGCTTTCCTTGACCAACCACAAAGAACAGATTATTACACATTATTGTACAGATTATTACAGATTATTACACATTATGAGATCGATGAGTGTTACATCTCATCTTTGACTCAGTTTATGAAGTAATATAAATATAAATGACGTTTACCTCTTGACTTCCGCAGACATGTTTGTGTACGCGGTTTCCATGGAGACCGAGCTCTGCGCTGGATCTGACGTCATCATGGACGCCATATTGGTACAGGCAATACATTTACATTTAGTCATTTAGCAGACGCTTTTATCCAAAGCAACTTACAATAGTCAATAAAAGACGATCAACACACAAATGATTGGACAGGCTTTATCTTACTATATCACTTAATTTACATATTCTAGTGATGTTTTATATGACAACTGACATATTTGTTTCGATATTTTGTTAATGAAATGACATTACATTGGGTATTTCGATCTATAATTCAAATAAAACTGACTAATACACACACGCATGTATTTTATGTTTTAAATTATATTTTTTGTATACATCTATAAAAAGGAACTGAATTATCCTGAATTACAGGCTATTGAATATTTAACAATTTCTCATGAAAAGCATTAAAGAAATATTTGTTTGTTCTCTGCAGAAACATAACATACACATGTGTATAGAAATATGCTTTTAATATTGAAACAGTGACATCGCTCCTATTCACTTTCATGGGTGTAATGCATTACTATTGATGAATGACAGCACCAGAACAAAGCTACACATGTGTCTAGATATTATGTAACTTTTTTATGCATGTATAAGTGTTTTCCCTTGTGGTTTTATTGGAAGGAACATTCATTTACATTTACATTTAGTCATTTAGCAGACGCTTTTATACTAAGCGACTTACAATAGTCGAGGAGACAATGAAGCGGTAAATAGCCGATACAACAATAGGTGAACAAGTGCTACAACAATGTTACCGAGTTACACAGAGAGAGAAGTTACAAAAAGTATATATAAATATATAGATTTTGTTTTTTGATAGAGTGAGTAGTTAGAAAAGTAGTGAGTTAGTGAGTTAGATGTAGCCGGAAAAGATGAGTTTTTAGATGTTTCTTGAAGATAGAGACATTCAAGATTCAGAGGCATTCACTTAAATAAAATAGAATGGGAGTTATTTAAAGAAATGTTGTCTCTCCTCGCTGTCCTCAAGCATTTAAACCATCATAAGGGTTTCTATAAGAATATTTATTTATTCACGGATAACTTTTTTTTCATGTTCATCGTTGTCTGATTACTAATTTGATGTTACGTCGAATAGTTGCTTAACAAGGGCTTAAAAGAGTTAGAAGAGCAAATGTGTAGAACTGAATAAGAAATGTGCCTCTCGCTTCCCCTTTATATTGATCGATTGAGTTTATTGATTAAGTCGAACACATTTACATATTAATTATAGTTATATTCTTCATCTCTCTGTGATACCTCAATGATGAATGCTTTCTGCAGGGAGACCCGAGATGCTTCATGAGGATCAATAAAAGAGAAGACCACGCTCCAGAACCGCCGGAACTCAAAGCCTTTAATCATACTCATTTTATTGTTATACAACATTTTTATCCATAGCAGTAAAAGAGATCTCAGTGTTTGCTGTGAACTTGTGAACCGTAGTGTTTCTGGGTCGCGTTGAGCCCGAAGGCCCAGGAAGAGCTTGCTTTAATCAAATGTCATTGGAAACGGATCCTAGCGTCTTTAAATGTCCCCAAACTATCTGTCAGTTTTCAGGGTCTTCTAAGGTCATGGTGCTACATCTATAGGATCCAAGCACGGATGACGTTCAGGACCTTCGAGATGTTTGTCTCTGATCCGGGTCAAGTAGTGTGGAAGGATGATCAAGATTGAATGACTCGCTGATCACAGAACAGCAAACTTCCGTCAGATAAAATGGTGAGAGTATGTTTATAGATGAGATAGAATAGGTCATGTGATGTTAAGCTTATCATTCTTGCTGATAGCATGTTAAAAGACTGACATGGCACCCTGGCAACCACATATAAAATCCATAGTGACT
>JAWHQN010000154.1:2262984-2304489 GCA_033220385.1 Triplophysa yarkandensis | reverse complement strand
AATCTGAATCTGGTCATAAAAAACACACACAAGAGAAAGTGTGAATTACATAGACATAAATTTATATGCATATGAGTAAAAACACATGTACAGTTTTGTACAATATCTCGGGCAAAACATGAGAATGGCTGTTTTCCCAAAGAACACAAAGTAAAGTTTTTTAAATAAGTGCAAATAGTTTATGAGACAAAGACTTGTAAAGCATTTAGATTTTTCCATTCCTTTTTTTAAGTTTTACTTAACACAACATGAAAATACTGTGCAAAGAATCAAATATTTACAAACTGTGTAAGTATTTTCTGTGTTTTATGAGCTGGTGCCATGATTTCATTTTCTCTTTGCTTCTGACACACAAAACATCGCTGCCAAAAAAATGGTAGGGCTTACTTACACGTCATCTTTGTTGAAGAACTTTGAACACTGATGCAAGAATATGTGGACGTAAGAGCAACAGAAATAAGCCACACAATCACGAAAAATCTGATGTTATAGTGAAAAGGTTTACAATCATATCTGTGATGGCAAAAATCTCACAAATGATTTCTGTTTCAATCAAGTGCTGATCTTCAGTATGATATCAACTTTTTCAACAGATACACAAGAGTTACTGACTTAAACTGTGAGATCATCCGTTCTTCTTTTTTACTAGATGAGTACAAGTATCAGTCATCTTCTTTTGAAAAAACATTTGACAAAGCATGTGTGAGTCTGTGTTTGCAGCCAGTCCGGTTTAAATAGCTATTGAAGAACAGCGGCACTGAATTCATAAAGAAAATAACACTATCATCATCATCATCATCATCATCACCATCACCATAACCATCATCATCACATCATCACCATCACCATCATCATCATCATCACCATCATCATCATCATCATCATCATCATCACCATCATCATCATCATCATCATCATCATCATCACATCATCATCATCATCATCATCATCATCATCATCATCATCACCATCATCATCATCATCATCATCATCATCATCATCATCATCACCATCATCATCATCATCATCATCATCATCATCATCATCATCATCATCATCATCATCATCATCATCATCATCATCACCATCATCATCATCATCATCATCATCATCATCATCATCATCATCATCATCATCATCATCATCATCATCATCATCATCACCATCATCATCATCACCATCACCATCATCACCATCAGGAGAATATTCAGCACATATTTCCAGTGAATACTAGAAACCAAACCTTTACTCAAGAAATCTGGACCAACATCGTTCAGAATCAAGGACAGAAAATACATGTTCCTATCTCTGTCAGATCAGTGTTGATCTGTGGGCCTTTCAAACACACCAATGTTGTCTTCACCATTTTTGATTTTGGGAGATTCTTTTTTTCACGAGACATTTTATCCGGACGTGTTGTCTCACACATCACACGCTTATGAATGACTTCACATGTGACAAGTGAGCTATTTTCCATCCAATCGATTCAGCACAACCCGAACACACACTTCATGTATTTCCCTGGGTCCCAATTTCGCATACCCTACAATGTAAAAATGATTTGTAATTACAGGAAGTTCTAGAACTAGTGGATATTCAGCGCAGAGACATTCAGACCTTTCACATACAAAACTGCATGAAAAACGTGAACAGCAGATCTTTCTTGTCATTTACATTTACATTTATTCATTTGGCAGACACTTTCATCCAAAGCAGCTCAAGGAGTGTGCAGTGGACATCTATCAGTGCAGAGTGACCCGGGGTAAGATGTTTTCAAGAAAACTTCAGTTATTATCTGACACTTAGATTCAAACCAACAACCATCTGATCACAAATCCAACTCTTTTAGAAGAACACAACTGACCCACACTACTGCACAAAAACTCATTCACATGCGATCAAATCACTTTCTGTTTGGTCCTTACTTTGATATAAATTAACAAATTTGCACATACAAAAATACGTGAACAGCCTCTAAGATGTTGGTAAATGTTGGGCTTATAATAACATCTGGGGCTTAAGCCTCCCTTAGCCAGCTCGGTCTGACACAACCCTGGTAGTCCGATCCAAATTGTAAAGCTTTAAATGGTTAAAATCATTTCAAATAAAGATACATGAACACTCCAACAATGGATTTGACCTAGAAGTCATTGCAAAAGGGAGGAGTGAGTTAATAAGTTATATTCTAGGTCTGAAATACATCAAGAAAAGTAAATGCAAGGAAAAACTTTAGATTTAATATACGTGATGTCCTTAGACAACAACAACCTCTTCTGCGACACGTCATTGTGTTCCAGTGTGTACTTTAAGTGTCAGTGTGTGAACTGGGATGTAGAACTTTCTTTAGGCAAAAACGGCATAAACCCAAGATGATATGTATGGTAGCATGCGGTTGTGTGTCATTAGACAATGAACACTAAGTGCATTGGGTTCGAGGTTTAGAAAGACTGTAACAGTACAGACAATATCTGTAAACCAACACCAAACGAACCCAACAACCCAACAAGGACCATGAGATGCTATAGTAGTCATCTATCATTCTAGACTGAAGACAACAGGAGTCAAAAAGTGAGTTGGTCTTTGTAGAATTTTCTTTTCCCAAACAACACACAAACTAATCAAATGTATAGTTCGTGGTCTGGATAAAAGTGTCGCCCAAGAGAATCAGTATAAAAATTCTTCAAGAAACTGTATGGATCTTTTGAACGGTGTTTATATGCTGCAAGGCTGTGAAATTGATTCAAGGTATGTTCAAATCATTAAACTCATCTTGAAATCTTGTGCTGAAGGATTCGGAATCTGCCATGGAAGTCAATACAATAAGCCCTTTGTATCAATTCAATCTGGAAGCAAAAGGCGGCAGGTTAAACAGCGACTAACAAGTTTCAGAGCCAATGAGACGTTGACTCACGCCCAACAGAGTCAACAAAAAAATTGGCTTAAAAGATCATTTTAAAAGGCGTCTGGCCTTGATTAGAAATACATACAAAAGATAGAAGGATTCATTAGAATTATACAGTAATGCATGGGTCACATCTATGCTTCAAAGTAACGTATTGAAGTATTCGATGGCTGTCTGTCGATCAAAATTCAACATTTGTTGAATTGTATACCATCACCAACCTTCAGAATATAACAGGTTTGTCAGTGCTTTCTGTACCTGTTAAAGGTTTTCCTCTGAATGACAAGGAAAGATAACTTTCTCAATCTTACACTTTCATAAAGACACACATTAAAATCGGTGAAGAACTCTTCTATTCAGAGCAGCATGAACATGCATCACGAGGTTGATCAAACGGTGTGACATTTTTTCGTCCATGTTTTTTTGAAAACCCATTCAAATAACTTAAATCGTTTCACTGTTTACAGTAACATGTACATATATCTCTTTTCTGTGTCACACACGCAATTCAAAAATGGAAGGAAGGAGTGTGTGAATGCGACGCACGAGATGCTAAATTACAAGGCTTTATCCTTCGTCTCTCACAATGCTCCACTGGAGTCTAGTTGGCCGTTTCCAAACATTTGGTTGTAGGCACTAGCGCGAGAACAGGACGAATCCGATTCGAAAATGTAAACGTCTTTCAATCTCTATTTGTTGGAGTTAATTAGTGCTCCATCCAATAACTCCCGGCTGATCACGGCACAAGTGAGACCCCTGAGGAAGGCAGATGGCCACGGGAGGGAATGTTCTAGGAAACTGTCTTCTTACCACCTAGCTCCCCATCTTTCCTCTCTATCCTTGTGTAGGGCTCAAACGCTGACGATCCGCACCCGTATCCGGAAGGCAGTTCATGATGGGCACCGCCCAAAAGAGGCATGGTAAAGCAAAGCGAAGGGGGTGGCACTCCCAGACGCGGCGAGGGCGGAGTTCCCCCCAATGAAGACAGCGACAGTCCAAAAGTTCCGCCGCTGCCCGCCACGGCCCCAGGTGGTGTGGTGGTGCTACTCACCCCAGAGGAGGTGGACACAGACGGGCTGCCGAGGAGGGAGCCGTTGCCTGGATGCGGGTGTCCCAATAACGGATTGGGTGGAGGTACCGGAACAGATAGGAGTCGCCCTTGCTCCAGCAGACGCAGAATGTTGCATGTAGCAAGCGATTCCGAGGTGGAGGACGTCCGCTTGTCAGTGTCCTTGGTCTGATCCTTCTTCTGTTTGGTACGGCGGTTTTGAAACCAAACCTTCACCTGCGGAACGACATAAAAAGTGTAAGAATTAAACCAAACTTTCAAAATAATCTTAAACGAGGGGTATCACACAGTTTCATTCATTATAAGTCCTTCCGACTGTTAAACATGTTGAGTTCTCCTGTTCGAAGTGATCCATTTGTTAAAAACCAAGGTAGACACATGACGTAATATTTCTGTGCTCAATACATCCCCCCTACAGCCAAAATCTTTAGAATTGCAGACATCAGGGAATCACAAGTTATTTTTCGACCATTCGTTTGTAAAATCCTGCCCACCCACCAATCAGAGAGCTCAAAATCATGAGCGTCAGTGTTTATATTCCAGGAGAATTCCTTGTGAGGAGATTGGTCAAGGTTTGCCAACGGGAGCTCGACTTTATCAAGACACGTTGGTAAATCTGTGTTCTGTAAATGTGAGGGAACCAAATACTTTTCAGATATATGAACAATGCAGTTATAGACTACAGGTACTCATGATTAACATAAGAGTGTCAGAAACTGGATGTGTTATTCTCCTTTACACAATAAGGAATTCTGTGGCCTTCAGTTTGATTCTCGGGGTTAGTTGTCTCCAAATGATGTGGCCTAGCAAACTAGTACCAGTATTTTCCAAATCAACCTTTACAGTGAGAGGCCCTCATAAATGAAACGTTCTCAAAAATAAAACACTTAAGACCTTAGGTTAAAAGGTTCAATGAACTCTGTGTGTCCCTGTCCTCCATGTTTAATTGATACGTTGCTGGTTTAATGCGTAGCAGGTTCCGGGGTCAATGTCGGGGATCACACTCTGCTCTTAAACAGAGAGAAAATCGGACCTATGAAAAATGTATTTCATCCTGACCGGCATTTTACCTGTCACCTGCTGCTACGCCCAACCCTGGGGACCGTGGGGACGGCCAGCGACCGAGACCCATTAACAACTGTGCATGCACGTAAATGCATCAACACATTGTCCACTTTTAAAGCGGCACATTCACACTCATTTTCTCACTTTTAATGTTTAGAGCTTTAAAACCCATCGTGATTGAGGTTCCAGGCTCACTCGGAGCACTAACCCGGCCATGGAGCGAAGCACTTAACACTTGTCGAAACTAAGAACACCCGTGCCATTTTTCTCGTTTTTTTAAATCTGCACGCATAAACAAGAAGAAAGGATTTAGCTATGCGACAAATGTCTCAAACACATGGACAATGGATGAACAGAACACTTGTGAGAGATTTTTTTTGAGGAGGACAGTCACACTCTTAAAAATAAAGATTTTTAATGATGTCCTAGAAGTATGGCTTCTGTCTGAATGATTCTGTGAAGACTCTTTACCATTCAAATAATCTTCTAGTCTCACAAAAACGATCGTCAGATTATAAAAAGGAAGAAAGAGAGAACAGTGTTGAATCACCAATGTCAAGGAACTTTGAAGCACATTTGGTATTAAGAGTGGAGGTGAAGATAAAGTCAACGTGAAACAAGAGTCACAGTCCTGTCTTCTTTCTAGAATTGGGTTTAATGTTTATTCATTTGGAAACTAATCTTTAATAGGCGTTGACTGAATAATTAAGACATGATTGTGTCTACTACCTTCTTTGAATCTACTGGTTCAAAACCGAAGCCTAGTTTTGAGATCACCCATGATCATGTCTACATATATACAGTAGATCACAATATGATGAAAATGAGCTAAAATATCAAGACTACAGACATGTCATTCAAATGAAGAAAACATCGGTTGAGCGGACTATAACAATTAGATCATTGACCTGGCGTAATGATTAGTGTCAGGATAATAAGATTGAGATACTAATGGTCCGATGGGCCATCACAGGCTGAAGCTGAACTGGTTCCACCACAGAAGCATGTCTGAAAAACACAACACACCTCATAGATGGATTTAGGAGAATAAAAAAATGTAGGTGAAAACAGAGCGCGGAGAAGAGAAAAGCAACAGCAAATCTCTTTTGTACATCTACACTATTGGAATGAAATCCCTGTTAATAAGATGTAGGGTTCATAGCTAGGGCACAGATTACTAAACACAGGCTCGGCATGACCTGGTTTGGCTCTCTTGCCCACGGCATCTCAACCCATTCCATTTTCTGCATACTCCACTAAGCATACTAAACCACCACTACACTGCATACTACACCATAATGTGGAATAATCTCTCATATCCCAATTTATCAGATATCTCATTATCTTTCAGAAACACTATCAATACAAATAAATATCTAACTACGGTTGGATAGTATAAGACTGCTTGGTTGTAACTCAAAACAGTGGCAATCCCGTTATGATATTTCAAAAAGCATATTTTTCTTTGCAAAACCTAAATGACATCTTGCAATCTCCATTGTTACTTGGTGTATAAGCGGTATATACCAGAAAATATTTGGGAATCTATAGGACAATGTGCTCTTTGGTTTGCACTCCATTTGTGTTGATTATTTAGATGATTTGAGTTTTGATAATGAACAAATTTTGTGATTCATCGCTCTTCAGCTCAAGAATATATATATATATATATATCAGATATATAATAACCTATATGCAATTTTCTTATTTCAACATTTACAAAATGACAGAAAGCAATTTTTTACATCCATTTGATTTAACAGAGGTGATGTACATGCTCTACTACATTTTCAATATGTCGCTCATAATTGAGAGTAAATAAACATGCGTTAAGTATTTTTACGTGTGTTTTTTAACCTTTCCTGCACATCTGTGAATTCCAGGAAAGAGACACGCGAATGCCACACATGGGTTAACTATTAAACATTAAAGTACATATTTACACGCAGGTACATGAAGATGCAGATGATCTCCCCTCAATCCCACCGATCACATCAGACTCTAATAAAACTAGAAGTGAAATTGACCATGCTGTCTCTGCGAACTTTAGTTTAATGAAGAAGACGGTTTAAATGTTTTTTCTTAAGGGATGTGAGATCCGTCGCAGTATTTCATCTTACACTAAACCGCTCAAAGTCTTACATATAGCACTATTTAACAGATTACTAACTCTTAATAATATGTAATATCCTTTTAGAGGCTGTAGTGAACTCGTCCAGTGGTTTGGTATATCAGCAGCTCTTTAAATATGATCTTCCAACTCTTTTCACATAAGCACCATCAGTGCATTCCACTAAAACATGTCACTAATGGACTCTAATCTTTCCAAGTTATACAGGTGAAGACCTCGGTCGACGCATCCGCTGATCTTTCTGACACTTTCGTTGACCTCATCCACATGGAATACTGTCCCTTAACTGCCCCCGTGCATGTGATAAGCATGTGAAACACAATGCAGGTTATCCGGTAACCACACATTGACCTCGTCCTCTTTTTTAAAGAGCTTGCATCTCATTAATCTCTGGCATCCTTACGCAAGGATTTCTCATTCAGCCCATGCCCAGGTCTCTCTTGGGTCATATGTTTAAACATGTGGCCCGAAAGGAATGCATATCCATTTGTGAGGTGTTCAGTCTGTAAGGTACAGACCCAGACCTTATATCGTGTGTGTTGTTCAACAACTGTAAAACATGTAATAAAAGTAGCAGTAAAAATTATGCTGTGAAAATAAACTGAGAAATTGCAGCAGTCATCAGAATTTACAGAAAGATTTTTTTATAATCATTTTTGTAAAGGCCTTAAAAATAATATTGAAATATGTCATAATTCTATTAAATGAAAGTAAAATTTCGATTTTTTCCACTGCGAGTATTATTATGACCTGCAACGACAACTAAAATTATTAACAATAATGATAAATGATAACATAGGAAAATATTTTTTTGGGACATTACAACGGTTTTGTGCATTTAGCAGCCAGAATCCACACAATGTTATGGCCATACATAACTATCCCGCTGGTAAATAGGAATGCATTTTCGTATGATGAGTTTTAGGGGAGGGTTAAAGGTTGAGATAATCCTGTTTTTGTGTCATTTGAATCAGTCATCTTATAAAATAAAACTGTATTAATTTATAAAAACATATAAACATCATGTTGGCATTGTTATGTTTTATCCATGGCAGCTGTACTTGCTTTTGTTAGTAATATTGTTGATGATTTTTTTTTATTCAAACCACATGCGACAGAATTTCATCTCTTTAAAAGAGTGAGCATGATTTTAATGTCGTTTCTTTAACATCTACTATTTATTCTCAATAAGATAAAAACCAATATATGGCAATATCTAGGCTCTCTCACTTTATTTCTGTCCAAACGCAATCCTCTTTTTCTACACACTGTTTACCTTCATAAGCCTCAGGTCTTAGTTCTGGTTTTGCTCGTGCAGGTTCATCCAGAGTTCAACCCAGTCTTACCGCATGGCTGCTAGATACGGCTCTATAATCCCCTTACGGCAAAAGCATTCCGACTATTATAAGTTCCCATCCTTCAGCTCTAACGCCCGGCTCGTGTGTATACCAGATCAGGCAATTAGGTTTACCGACTGGCCCGTCCTAAAAGATTCAGAGCCGCCAGTGGTAACAAACACTTCTCACCGACCCGTGAGTTTCAACAATATTCCTCCAGATAACAATAAATTCAAGTCAGGCCCAACACCTTGAACATCTCACATTTTACTTAAATATTCGTTCAACTTAAAGCTTAAATATGACAAAACCTTTTTCTCTGAATCCTCATACAGTCTACAAACAATTCAGCTTACTATCAAAAACCACATCTATAATATTGCAGTCGGCGTTAATTGATCAAATTTAACAAGAAAAACTATTGTCAATACAAATCTTCATTTTATAGCAAGTTAAATGTAACAATGACCTATTAGATATCGTTTTAATTTATAACAGTTCATAAAATCAGCTTTAATATAACAGTAGAATAATATTAAACAGGCCATCTCATGATTATATTTATTGTACATATATTACACTATATTTATAAACCAACTAATTGTTACAGTTATTACTAAAGTGTTTATTATTTTTACAATAAAACAAACATAAATAATTAAATTAATAATTGGATTTTGTCATGCAAGCCAATGGTTTCATTTTAAATACAATTACATGTTTTTGGTAAAAACCGTTGATGATAGTAAAACCTGATATGAGCTACACAATGTTTATCATACAGCATTCTCTATATTATTGATTATTAATCTTAGTTATGTTTATTTAAAAATGTATAAAAGGCTAAAAGATTTGTATCGAGTGGTAGAAGCTTGTAACAATAGATATCTAAGGCCTCAAGAAGACAAGTGACAAACAAATGTGTATGTGTGTCCAATCAAGTCTTCATATATTTTTCTCTTTAAACATTTGTTCATCTTTTCATATTTCACAATGCATCAGCATCCAACACACAGAATAAAAATTGTGAGCAGTCAAATGGATTTAAGACCCATATCTGCGGTTTGAGAATATATGTTCACTTTAAACTTTACTCTTCTCTCTCAGACTGTCTAAACTCTCGGTTTGTGTTTCTTTCACATGTTCTAGTCCTCATGTCATCCGATGGGTCTGATCTAGACGTTACGTGACATTACATGCTGTCTAGCTGCAATGAAGAACAATGCACAAAAGCATCAGTTACATGACAATCTCTTTGTGTCTATCCGTCTGTCCAACTGTCTGGTAACATGCCCAGTAAAAACACATTTCACATAAAGAGCAAACTCATCCAAAAAACAAAAGAGCACTATTGGAACAATACAAACTATTTCGGGACTAAAGGAATCAAACATGAAGCACAACGTTGCTTAACACTGTACGCTCAAATACAATGACAATTATTTTGAAAATGTCTGCTTATAATTTCAACATTATTACAACTTTTACCACTCAATCCAACTCAACCATCCGACTTAAGTTAAACAGCACGTTTTATGACTTAAAGCAGCTAATAATACGATGGATATACTTCATATCAAACACCGTATGCCATCTTTAATTGCATATTTCTTGAGATCTCACACTGAGATATATTCAAGGCTGTTTATTCTTTCTGTCCAAATCCTTTGTTCAAAAACGTAACATGAAGATTTGTAATAAAACAGTTGAATGGAATGTTGGCATAATTATGTTATTACTAATGCCATGCATATGTCTACACATTTACAAACATAAACTCTATTAAAAGGACCATGTGACTTTTTTAAGGTAAACCAAATAAAACAACAGAACATTACACTGCGCAAACACATATAAAAACACTAATTCAAAAAAGGGAACTAACAACAAAACTGTGAAAGGTTTGCAATGTCATGTCACTATTGTTAGATTTCAGTATTCTATAGTCGGTTAACACACAGAAATGAATGTTTTCATGCAAATCAGTGAATCAAATGCTTGCTGTGTTTGTTCACATTAGCAAAAAAGAACAAGTCAAGGTAAACATGGGCATTCATTACTTGCTAAAGAAGCCAAGTTGGCACATAAAGCTCATTGTCTATTCTTTAAGCGTCTAAATGTGATTCAAGCTCTTTTCCAAGAAAAAGTCATCTTGCTCCGATCAACCCAAGGACAAAGTGGTTTTACTTGCCAATAAATGAAAAGAACTGACAAAACCTGGCTTTGTAAAGACGAAACATTGAAAGGGCACAGACGGATGGCACAGAATATGGACAACTTAATACGTTCAAAGTTCACGTTTCGTGCATTTCTTAACATTCCTGTTAAACCCGAAACGACTTGAGCGGACAAAACGAAGCAGGAAAACATCCTTTCTATGAAAGGTGCGAGGTTCATTGAACATTCGCCAGCTTTCTTGTCGATCATCCTCAACCCCGAAAAGTGTTTTCTCACCCAAACCTATCTGAAATCAACAGCACGAAGTCTTTACACCCCGTTCATCAACGGCTCTTTGTTTAAGTGAACCCTGCATTCCACTTCATCACATGAAGGTCAGAGAGATGGACAAGACTCATTGTGTTTAACTCCAGCCTTGAGGAGAGACGCACCGAGGTGAACCCGGCTAATGAAAAACCTCTTCTCAATATATAAACTCTGGTTATTTCCACAAACCGTGTACACGTGGATTTAATGGGCCTTCATATGAAAGTTATATTCACTTCCTTTAAGGTGAACTGAACTGAGGTTCACAGTGTAAGTAAAGGACACAAGACTAACTGTGCCCATCTCAGGTGAGGTTTGGGGACCCTGCTGTGTTGCACTGGACCGGGGAGCCACCTGCTGGGGATGGATCCTTATGGAAAACACCGATTTTAATGGGAAGGTTTGAAATCCTATACATTTACACTTGACTGGTGTGATCTCCAATCAGGGTCATTGAGTGTCCTATGTTCTACGAATCAATAGACTCAAGTGTAAAGTCTATAGGAGTGTGTAATCCATGGCACAATGATGAAGTATTTTCACATTCATGGAGCACATGTGTACTGTATCACAAAGTGCCATATATATTAAGTGTTTTGTAGTTCAATCATGTATTTTTTCTCTGGTTGTGCATTGAGGAATGCATTGAGGTTTTACTATAGAAATGTTTTACTTTGCACTTTCCCTGGGGTTAGGGCATTATGGACTGGGTGTTACCATAGTGACAGGTAAACTAGGTTTAAACATGACTTACATGTATTCTACACTTACATGTTGTCTGTAGACATTCTTTATTCTCTGATAGAGTTTGAATAATCAAGTACCATACAACATGTTAAAGAGTTGAACTGCTTTGGAAAAACACAATTAAATAGAGAATAAGCTTTCTTAACCACACGAGCTTCTACTTAAAATTAAAACATCAATTAAATGAAATAAAATTAGAGATGGAATAAAAACATTTACACATATATTTAACACATTTGATAAAGAATAAATTATATGGTTATGGAGGAGTTTTATTATGATCAATAACTTTAAATCTGAAATTTAACTGTAAAGTCATTCTTTTTATTCGTGTGATTTTGAAAATAAATTGTGTTTGTTTCTCTTTCTTTACTTGATTTAACAGAGAGAAAGAAGAGAAATAACTACACAAATAAAAGGAATTAACTAAAATAATCGTTTTCTTTTCTAATTCTTTATTGTCGGGTTTTATATGTTGTTCGCATTGATGAATATGAATGAGGATGAATAATTCCACTTTTATTCACATTTACATTTTAAAGATTTCATCAACACGACAACTTTTATGACATGTCCCCACGGGTCTGATGTTACACATTTAGATGTTTGTTAAGTTTAACAACGCAGTGTTCGTTACATTAAAATAATTCCAGAATACAAATGTCACGTTTTGTTGTTATTAATTTATTATTATATTATTATTATTTTTGATATTTTTACTCCTTTGTATTATTTGAAGATGACACTTAAGCAAACGAACGCACGTGTTACAAGAAAACGTTTCTTTGAACGATATTAATGATTTCCTTACATTTCTGACACACGTGTCTTTAAACTTAAACAGAAGTTAAGATCGAGTTAAAGTAGAATTATTAGTGTAAAGTTACAATAACACGGAAAACGGTGTTCAGGTAAAAAACTGTTCTGTAATAAAATGCGTCGCTTCTTCACAGGTTAAAGAGTTTTTCAGGACATAAGATCAAAGTTTCGTTTCCGTTATCTCAACAATACTTTTATCTTTTATTAATAATCACTAAAACATTAGATTCTTAAACATGCATAAAGCAACAGAAAACATCTCAGAAAATCAGGAAAATATCTCAGAAGATCAGGAAAATATCTCAGAAGATCAGGAAAATATCTCAGAAGATCAGTAAAATATCTCAGAAGAGCAGGAAAAGATGTCAGAAGATCAGGAAAAGATGTCAGAAAATCAGGAAAATATCTCAGAAGATCAGGAAAATATCTCAGAAGATCAGGAAAAGATGTCAGAAGATCAGGAAAATATCTCAGAAGATCAGGAAAATATCTCAGAAGATCAGGAAAATATCTCAGAAAATCAGGAAAATATCTCAGAAGATCAGGAAAAGATCTCAGAAGATCAGGAAAAGATGTCAGAAGATCAGGAAAAGATGTCAGAAGATCAGGAAAAGATATCAGAAAATCAGGAAAAGATCTCAGAAGATCAGGAAAAGATCTCAGAAAATCAGGAAAAGATATCAGAAAATCAGGAAAAGATATCAGAAAATCAGGAAAAGATCTCAGAAGATCAGGAAAATATCTCAGAAAATCAGGAAAATATCTCAGAAAATCAGGAAAAGATGTCAGAAAATCAGGAAAAGATGTCAGAAAATCAGGAAAAGATGTCAGAAAATCAGGAAAAGATGTCAGAAAATCAGGAAAAGATGTCAGGAAATCAGGAAAAGATGTCAGAAGATCAGGAAAAGATATCAGAAAATCAGGAAAAGATCTCAGAAGATCAGGAAAATATCTCAGAAGAGCAGTAAAATATCTCAGAAGATCAGGAAAACATCTCAGAAGATCAGGAAAAGATCTCAGAAGATCAGGAAAAGATCTCAGAAAATCAGGAAAATATCTCAGATAATCAGGAAAACATCTCGAAAGATCAGGAAAATATCTCGAAGATCAGGAAAAGATGTCAGAAAATCAGGAAAATATCTCAGAAGATCAGGAAAATATCTCAGAAAATCAGGAAAATATCTCAGAAGATCAGGAAAATATCTCAGAAAATCAGGAAAATATCTCAGAAGATCAGGAAAATATCTCAGAAGATCAGGAAAATATCTCAGATAATCAGGAAAATATCTCAGAAAATCAGGAAAATATCTCAGATAATCAGGAAAACATCTCGAAAGATCAGGAAAATATCTCAGAAGATCAGGAAAAGATCTCAGAAAATCAGGAAAATATCTCAGAAGATCAGGAAAATATCTCAGAAAATCAGGAAAATATCTCAGAAGATCAGGAAAATATCTCAGAAAATCAGGAAAATATCTCAGAAAATCAGGAAAAGATGTCAGAAGATCAGGAAAATATCTCAGAAAATCAGGAAAATATCTCAGAAGATCAGGAAAATATCTCAGAAAATCAGGAAAATATCTCAGAAAATCAGGAAAAGATGTCAGAAAATCAGGAAAAGATATCAGAAAATCAGGAAAATATCTCAGAAAATCGGGAAAATATCTCAGAAGATCAGGAAAATATCTCAGAAGATCAGGAAAATATCTCAGAAAATCAGGAAAAGATGTCAGGAAATCAGGAAAAGATCTCAAAAGATCAGGAAAACATCTCAGAAAATCAGGAAAACATCTCAGAAAATCAGGAAAATATCTCAGAAAATCAGGAAAACATCTCAGAAAATCAGGAAAACATCTCAGAAAATCAGGAAAACATCTCAGAAAATCAGGAAAACATCTCAGAAAATCAGGAAAAGATGTCAGAAAATCAGGAAAACATCTCAGTAAATCAGGAAAACATCTCAGAAGATCAGGAAAATATCTCAGAAAGTCAGGAAAATATCTCAGAAAGTCAGGAAAACATCTCAGAAGATCAGGAAAAGACATCAGAAGATCAGGAAAAGACATCAGAAGATCAGGAAAAGACATCAGAAGATCAGGAAAAGACATCAGAAGATCAGGAAAAGATCTCAGAAGATCTTCTGTAAATCTGCGAGGAGATTCTCTGTTTATAACGTATCGCACAATGTGACTTTATAGAATCAAACCTTGTAGATATTTAAAATCTGTTAATACAGTATAATATTAAACCTTGAAATATTTTTCGGTTATAAAACCTGTTTCAGCTTTGTTTGCCCTTCTAACAATATTCTTGTTTTATTACCCTGAACTCTGTTTGTCTTTAAGGATGTAAATGCACAGAAAATCACCATTGGTTTGACATAAATATCCTGACTGGAGAATTTTTTTGTGTGGGGTCAAACAGATCTGAATATATATTTGAATAAGAGAATCAGCCAATGAACATAAAAACTAATGATATAGCTCTATTAAGCTTTAGAAATGGTTTTACTAAACCTGAATTGTGTGAAATAAATAAGCTGAGTTCAAACCCAAATCGTTCTGTTGGTTTTAATGGCTTTAAAATGACTACATCAGTGTAAGCAATAGAGATTGTATTAAAGTAAATGGGTTGAGTTCTGAGAAATGGATGTTTTTATCATAATAGCGTGCATCTACAGATAAATATAGATTTATAATATAAATATGGGCTTTAAGGCTATTTTCTGAAGGACACATTTACACTTGAACCTAACATTTGAGTAATATTCCATTCATCCAATGTACTAAACACATTTCAAATGCTGGAAAGCTGGAAAACTCACTCGGTTATCAGTTAAATCAAATAACTTGAGTTTAAAATAAGCAGAACTTTTGTACTTTTAACTTTATGTTTACCCTATTAATGCATTTGTTAATAAAACACCTAAACATGTTCGTGACATCAATGATGAAGAAATCTTCCCAAAGTGATGATGCAACACACACAACTGCCATTACACAACCTCACAACCTCAACATGAGCACAACTCACGCCTCAAAAATACAACAAACTCTTGTAAATATACAACAAACATAAACATTTATCACGAAGTCTTTATCTTTCCAGCTAATTTAACTCAATGAGTTATATAAGTCATACATGAAAGTTAACACAACTTTATCTATGTAATTGAATTATTTGTACACACGATGGTAAAGAAAGGTATTGAATATGAATTGTGAGTATTGTGTCTATAAGAATACTCTCTGACATGAGTATTTCTCACATTGTCACGCGTGACTTCATGTCTCGTGACAGTTTTCTCACTTTGCTGTAGTAACTTGACTGTAATGTGTAAACTTCTCCTGCCAAACACACACACATGATTCAATCATAATAAAAGTGATATTAAATAAAAGAATATTAATGTCTTATATTCACTTCTTCATCTTATTCTTTAGCTGAAGATAACAATCATAATAAAGTGATATTAAATAAAAGAATATTAATGTCTTATATTCACTTCTTCATCTTATTCTTTAGCTGAAGATAACAATCATAATAAAGTGATATTAAATAAAAGAATATTAATGTCTTATATTCACTTCTTCGTCTTATTCTTTAGCTGAAGATAACAATCATAATAAAGTGATATTAAATAAAAGAATATTAATGTCTTATATTCACTTCTTCGTCTTATTCTTTAGCTGAAGATAACAATCATAATAAAGTGATATTAAATAAAAGAATATTAATGTCTTATATTCACTTCTTCATCTTATTCTTTAACTGAAGATAACAATCATAATAAAGTGATATTAAATAAAAGAATATTAATGTCTTATATTCACTTCTTCGTCTTATTCTTTAGCTGAAGATAACAATCATAATAAAGTGATATTAAATAAAAGAATATTAGTGTCTTATATTCACTTCTTCATCTTATTCTTTAGCTGAAGATAACAATCATAATAAAGTGATATTAAATAAAAGAATATTAGTGTCTTATATTCACTTCTTCATCTTATTCTTTAGCTGAAGATAACAATCATAATAAAGTGATATTAAATAAAAGAATATTAATGTCTTATATTCACTTCTTCATCTTATTCTTTAGCTGAAGATAACAATCATAATAAAGTGATATTAAATAAAAGAATATTAGTGTCTTATATTCACTTCTTCATCTTATTCTTTAGCTGAAGATAACAATCATAATAAAGTGATATTAAATAAAAGAATATTAGTGTCTTATATTCACTTCTTCATCTTATTCTTTAACTGAAGATAACAATCATAATAAAAGTGATATTAAATAAAAGAATATTAGTGTCTTATATTCACTTCTTCATCTTATTCTTTAGCTGAAGATAACAATCATAATAAAGTGATATTAAATAAAAGAATATTAATGTCTTATATTCACTTCTTCATCTTATTCTTTAGCTGAAGATAACAATCATAATAAAGTGATATTAAATAACAGAATATTAATGTCTTATATTCACTTCTTCATCTTATTCTTTAGCTGAAGATAACAATCATAATAAAGTGATATTAAATAAAAGAATATTAGTGTCTTATATTCACTTCTTCATCTTATTCTTTAGCTGAAGATAACAATCATAATAAAGTGATATTAAATAAAAGAATATTAGTGTCTTATATTCACTTCTTCATCTTATTCTTTAGCTGAAGATAACAATCATAATAAAAGTGATATTAAATAAAAGAATATTAATGTCTTATATTCACTTCTTCATCTTATTCTTTATCTGAAGATAACAATCATAATAAAGTGATATTAAATAAAAGAATATTAGTGTCTTATATTCACTTCTTCATCTTATTCTTTATCTGAAGATAACAATCATAATAAAGTGATATTAAATAAAAGAATATTAGTGTCTTATATTCACTTCTTCATCTTATTCTTTAGCTGAAGATAACAAACATAATAAAGTGATATTAAATAAAAGAATATTAGTGTCTTATATTCACTTCTTCATCTTATTCTTTAGCTGAAGATAACAATCATAATAAAAGTGATATTAAATAAAAGAATATTAATGTCTTATATTCACTTCTTCATCTTATTCTTTAGCTGAAGATAACAATCATAATAAAAGTGATATTAAATAAAAGAATATTAATGTCTTATATTCACTTCTTCATCTTATTCTTTAGCTGAAGATAACAATCATAATAAAGTGATATTAAATAAAAGAATATTAATGTCTTATATTCACTTCTTCATCTTATTCTTTAGCTGAAGATAACAATCATAATAAAGTGATATTAAATAAAAGAATATTAGTGTCTTATATTCACTTCTTCATCTTATTCTTTAGCTGAAGATAACAATCATAATAAAGTGATATTAAATAAAAGAATATTAATGTCTTATATTCACTTCTTCATCTTATTCTTTAGCTGAAGATAACAATCATAATAAAGTGATATTAAATAAAAGAATATTAGTGTCTTATATTCACTTCTTCATCTTATTCTTTGGCTGAAGATAACAATCATAATAAAGTGATATTAAATAAAAGAATATTAATGTCTTATATTCACTTCTTCATCTTATTCTTTAGCTGAAGATAATAATCATAATAAAGTGATATTAAATAAAAGAATATTAATGTCTTATATTCACTTCTTCATCTTATTCTTTAGCTGAAGATAATAATCATAATAAAGTGATATTAAATAAAAGAATATTAATGTCTTATATTCACTTCTTCATCTTATTCTTTAGCTGAAGATAACAATCATAATAAAAGTGATATTAAATAAAAGAATATTAATGTCTTATATTCACTTCTTCATCTTATTCTTTAGCTGAAGATAACAATCATAATAAAGTGATATTAAATAAAAGAATATTAATGTCTTATATTCACTTCTTCATCTTATTCTTTAGCTGAAGATAACAATCATAATAAAAGTGATATTAAATAAAAGAATATTAATGTCTTATATTCACTTCTTCATCTTATTCTTTAGCTGAAGATAACAATCATAATAAAAGTGATATTAAATAAAAGAATATTAATGTCTTATATTCACTTCTTCATCTTATTCTTTAGCTGAAGATAACAATCATAATAAAGTGATATTAAATAAAAGAATATTAATGTCTTATATTCACTTCTTCGTCTTATTCTTTAGCTGAAGATAACAATCATAATAAAGTGATATTAAATAAAAGAATATTAGTGTCTTATATTCACTTCTTCATCTTATTCTTTAGCTGAAGATAACAATCATAATAAAGTGATATTAAATAAAAGAATATTAGTGTCTTATATTCACTTCTTCATCTTATTCTTTAGCTGAAGATAACAACCATAATAAAGTGATATTAAATAAAAGAATATTAGTGTCTTATATTCACTTCTTCATCTTATTCTTTAACTGAAGATAACAATCATAATAAAGTGATATTAAATAAAAGAATATTAGTGTCTTATATTCACTTCTTCATCTTATTCTTTAGCTGAAGACAACAATCATAATAAAGTGATATTAAATAAAAGAATATTAATGTCTTATATTCACTTCTTCATCTTATTCTTTAACTGAAGATAACAATCATAATAAAGTGATATTAAATAAAAGAATATTAGTGTCTTATATTCACTTCTTCATCTTATTCTTTAGCTGAAGACAACAATCATAATAAAGTGATATTAAATAAAAGAATATTAGTGTCTTATATTCACTTCTTCATCTTATTCTTTAACTGAAGATAACAATCATAATAAAGTGATATTAAATAAAAGAATATTAGTGTCTTATATTCACTTCTTCATCTTATTCTTTAGCTGAAGATAACAATCATAATAAAGTGATATTAAATAAAAGAATATTAGTGTCTTATATTCACTTCTTCATCTTATTCTTTAGCTGAAGATAACAATCATAATAAAGTGATATTAAATAAAAGAATATTAGTGTCTTATATTCACTTCTTCATCTTATTCTTTAGCTGAAGATAACAATCATAATAAAGTGATATTAAATAAAAGAATATTAATGTCTTATATTCACTTCTTCATCTTATTCTTTAACTGAAGATAACAATCATAATAAAGTGATATTAAATAAAAGAATATTAGTGTCTTATATTCATTTCTTCATCTGATTCTTTAACTGAAGATAACAATCATAATAAAGTGATATTAAATAAAAGAATATTAGTGTCTTATATTCACTTCTTCATCTTATTCTTTATCTGAAGATAACAATCATAATAAAGTGATATTAAATAAAAGAATATTAGTGTCTTATATTCACTTCTTCATCTTATTCTTTAACTGAAGATAACAATCATAATAAAGTGATATTAAATAAAAGAATATTAGTGTCTTATATTCACTTCTTCATCTTATTCTTTAGCTGAAGATAACAATCATAATAAAGTGATATTAAATAAAAGAATATTAGTGTCTTATATTCATTTCTTCATCTTATTCTTTAGCTGAAGATAACAATCATAATAAAGTGATATTAAATAAAAGAATATTAATGTCTTATATTCACTTCTTCATCTTATTCTTTAGCTGAAGACAACAATCATAATAAAGTGATATTAAATAAAAGAATATTAGTGTCTTATATTCACTTCTTCATCTTATTCTTTAACTGAAGATAACAATCATAATAAAGTGATATTAAATAAAAGAATATTAATGTCTTATATTCACTTCTTCATCTTATTCTTTAACTGAAGATAACAATCATAATAAAGTGATATTAAATAAAAGAATATTAGTGTCTTATATTCACTTCTTCATCTTATTCTTTAGCTGAAGATAACAATCATAATAAAGTGATATTAAATAAAAGAATATTAGTGTCTTATATTCACTTCTTCATCTTATTCTTTAACTGAAGATAACAATCATAATAAAGTGATATTAAATAAAAGAATATTAGTGTCTTATATTCACTTCTTCATCTGATTCTTTAGCTGAAGATAACAATCATAATAAAGTGATATTAAATAAAAGAATATTAGTGTCTTATATTCACTTCTTCATCTTATTCTTTATCTGAAGATAACAATCATAATAAAGTGATATTAAATAAAAGAATATTAGTGTCTTATATTCACTTCTTCATCTTATTCTTTAGCTGAAGATAACAATCATAATAAAGTGATATTAAATAAAAGAATATTAATGTCTTATATTCACTTCTTCATCTTATTCTTTATCTGAAGATAACAATCATAATAAAGTGATATTAAATAAAAGAATATTAGTGTCTTATATTCACTTCTTCATCTTATTCTTTAGCTGAAGATAACAATCATAATAAAGTGATATTAAATAAAAGAATATTAGTGTCTTATATTCACTTCTTCATCTTATTCTTTAGCTGAAGATAACAATCATAATAAAGTGATATTAAATAAAAGAATATTAGTGTCTTATATTCACTTCTTCATCTTATTCTTTAGCTGAAGATAACAATCATAATAAAGTGATATTAAACGAGTACCTGAGTCTCGGACAGGTTCAGTTGTCTGGAGAGTTCGGTTCGTTCCCGGCCGACCACATACTGGCAGCGGGAGAACTCGAGCTCCAGGCGGTACAGCTGCTCGGCGCTGAACGAAGTTCGGGTTCTCTTCGGCCGGTCCAGATCCAAACCTTTGGGCAGAACAATCTCACGGATTGTGCCTTTAGCATCTGTTCACAACACACACATAAACATTTACATTCATTCGTTCAAATGTTTCACTTTTAATTAATGTCATTACAGATCACAGACTTCTTTAAATGTGTTTTATTTTATTTTACATTTACATTTACATTTTTACATTTAGTCATTTAGCAGACGCTTTTATCCAATTTTATATTTAATAAAACCTTGCTGGGTTATTCGATGCAAACACGAGGAAGAAACGGCACCAAACCCGATAAAATGCGATATTTTTATCTTTTTATCTTTTTATGTTTTTATGTTTTTTTCTTTTTATGTTTTTATGTTTTTATATTTTTATATTTTTTTCTTTTTATGTTTTTATGTTTTTATATTTTTTCTTTTTATGTTTTTATATTTTTATATTTTTATATTTTTATATTTTTATATTTTTATATTTTTATCTTTTAATCTTTTAATCTTTTTATATTTTTATCTTCATTTCATTTACACAATTTCCACCAAATTGTGTTAAAATATTTAATTCTATTTACAGAATCATGAGTATTTGTTTGCTTTATTGGATAAAATCATGTGATTATCAGACGAAAGCAATTAGAAATAAAATACATGTTTGTGGACAAAACACGGATTCATATTAAAGATTGGATTTAAATCGTTAAATTAATTTTAAAACATGATTTCTTCTAAATATTTGTCCAAATCAAATGTGATAAACCAGGTTTAATTTCCCAGATATCGTAAAATAAATATACAAATATTTATATATCAACATTATATAATTTTACATTTAATAATGTGAACCTAACATTCGTTATTTAAACTAATAAACCTGTAGTACATTAAAATGATTTTATTTTTTATATAAAATAATATTTGAGTTCCTTCAAGGTCATCTCAAGCAATGTTTGACACAATTTTAATATTACTAGATGAATATTACTAGATGAATATTACTAGATGATTATTACTAGATGATTATTACTAGATGATTATTACTAGATGATTATTACTAGATGATTATTACTAGATGATTATTAGAATATGATGATATAGATTATTAGATGATGATTAGAATATGATGATATAGATTATTAGATGATGATTAGAATATGATGATATAGATTATTAGATGATGATTAGAATATGATGATATAGATTATTAGATGATTATTAGAATATGATGATATAGATTATTAGATGATGATTAGAATATGATGATATAGATTATTAGATGATGATTAGAATATGATGATATAGATTATTAGATGATGATTAGAATATGATGATATAGATTATTAGATGATGATTAGAATATGATGATATAGATTATTAGATGATGATTAGAATATGATGATATAGATTATTAGATGATTATTAGAATATGATGATATAGATTATTAGATGATGATTAGAATATGATGATATAGATTATTAGATGATGATTAGAATATGATGATATAGATTATTAGATGATGATTAGAATATGATGATATAGATTATTAGATGATGATTAGAATATGATGATATAGATTATTAGATGATGATTAGAATATGATGATATAGATTATTAGATGATGATTAGAATATGATGATATAGATTATTAGATGATGATTAGAATATGATGATATAGATTATTAGATGATGATTAGAATATGATGATATAGATTATTAGATGATGATTAGAATATGATGATATAGATTATTAGATGATGATTAGAATATGATGATATAGATTATTAGATGATATGTTAGATGATGATGATGAAATATATATGACATGTGTGACGAGTAATATGACAATATGTGTAATAGTATTGATGAATATGAAGCAGGAGTGTGTTGATGGGGAAATCTTTCTGAATTGATCTTTCTCTGTGGTTTTATGTCGACAATCACCCAGACCTGCTGACCTTTCACTGACCCCGACTGCTCGTCTGATGCTGTCATCGACAGGTTCAACACAAAGAGGAACTCTGGGCTTTAAACCAATAACTGAGGTCTTTAAACACACATATTCCTATAGAAACTTTACATCTCAGAGTCTTTAAATCACATGTTTGTGCTGAAAGATTCCCATGTGTTGTGTTTCAGATGAACTCCTTGTGTTCTTCATAATAATATGAAATAAAACACATTAATCATAGTAAAACACTTCTGTAATAATATTTAATACATTCATTTTTATTGTAATTGTAAACAGAATAATCTATAAGAATATGCGGTTTCGTTTTTTATATTTGGATTTTTTTTGTTTTCGTTTACAAAATCTATTTTTATTAAACACTTTCTCGAATTTCCAGATGTAAGAATTCAGATTTTTATTATTCGTTACAATCGTTCATCATCGTTATCGTTATTATTATTATTTGTATTATTATTATCCTTATTTTTCCAAATTCGTTCAATAAAATAATTGACATATATTTGACAATTAAAATGTATATTATTTCCAAGAGATCTGATTTAAGTGTGTGGAACATTTGAGTAAAAAACAAGAAAACGCATTTTTCATTATTTTATAGCTGAACCATCTGGTTTGTGTGATATTATATTCATAATACATTTTAAATAATCTCAGAACATATAAATATGATCAACTAATCGAATAATTCAATCATATCATTTAATTTCAAATGTTGGTGATTTTATTTTATTTTAAAGCATTCCGTAAAGAAAATGTGGATGCCTTTAACAATTAATGTTCACATCAGATTCTTTGTAATTATTCGAATAAATTTGGTTAAATTTAAAGTGTTAATTTGAATAAACATAAGGAAATATTAATAAGAATGTCTTATTAGAACGAAATGGTCTCGAAGGCTAAACAAAGCCTTAGAATTAGAATGTTTAGAATTAATTTGAGACAGCATGAAGTGATTTGGATCCCTGACCTCGGACCAGAATCCTTCGACAGTAGTCTGGATCTCCGAGAAGTTTGTCCTCCTCACTGGAGGAAGTGGGAGTAGATGCGGATGTTCCTGATGGATCTGCAGAAATGTGAGCCGGTGATCGGTGTCCTGGATCTCGGACTCCACCATCACGACACGGTGCTTCTGATCCACAACGCTTTCGGTCCTCGGCGATACCATCGCCCATACTCATGGTTTCATCAAACATGGACACAACTTCTTCTGTATGGGCACACGAACTTCTCACAGGACCTCTCCGAACCCGTATCCTTAAACACTCAGGGTTATTCCCTAAAACAAGAACCACGATCCAGGCACAGAGTCCATCATGATCCAGACGTGTGGGATCTGGGATTGAGGTCTACTGGAAGGATCCTCCTCAAGTCAAAGTTCATTCTGGACCTTTAAGAGCTTCAGCACACGTGAATACTTCCATGAGAAACTCTTTCCAGCTTCTATCTCATCGCTTCTACAGTCACTTTACTCGATCACTGCTCGACCTTCTCTCTGCGATCTCCAGAAGCATTTCAGTATTTCTGTAGGAGGAGGAGAAGGGGGAGGAGGAAGAGCAGGAGGAAGAGCAGGAGGAAGAGGAGGAGGGGGAGGAGGGGGAGGAGGAGGAGGAAGAGCAGGAGGAGGAAGAGGAAAAGGAGGAGGAGAGGAGGAGGAAGAGGAGGAAGTGGAGAAGGGGGAGGAGGAAGAGCAGGAGAAAGTGGAGAAGGGGAAGGAGGAAGAGCAGGAAGAGGAAGTGGAGGAGGGGGAGGAGGAAGAGCAGGAGGAAGAGGAAGAGCAGGAAGAGGAAAAGGAGGAGGAGAGGAGGAGGAGGGGGAAGAGGAGGAGGAGAGGGGGGAGGAGGAAGAGGAAGTGGAGAAGGGGGAGGAGGAAGAGCAGGAGGAGGAAGAGCAGGAGGAAGAGGAACAGAGGAGGGGGAAGAGGAGGAGGAGAAGGGGGAGGAGGAAGAGGAAGTGGAGAAGGGGGAGGAGGAAGAGGAAGAGGAGAAAGGGGAGGAGGAAGAGGAGGAAGAGGGAGATGAAGAGGAGGAGGTGGAAGAGGAGGAGGAGGAAGAGAAGGAGGAAGAAGAGGGAGATGAAGAGGAGGAGGAAGAGCAGGAAGAGGTAAAGGAGGACGAGAGGAGGAAGAGGGAGAGAGGAAGTGGAGAAGGGGGAGGAGGAAGAGGACGAGCAGGAGGAGGAAGAAGAAGAGGAGAAGGGGGAGATGGAAGAGGGAGATGAAGAGGATCAGGAGGAAGAGCAGGAAGAGGAAAAGGAGGAGGAGAGGAGGAAGACGGAGAGAGGAAGAGGAGGAGGAAGAGGAGGAGGAAGAGCAGGAAGAGGTAAAGGAGGAGGAGAGGAGGTGGAAGAGGAAAAGTAGGAGGAGAGGAGGAGGAAGAGGAAAAGGAGGAGGAGAGGAGGAGGAGGAGGAGGAGAGGAGGAGGAGGAAGAGCAGGAAGAGGAAAAGGAGGAGGAGATGAGGAGGAAGAGGAGGAGGAAAAGAGGAGGAAAAGGAAGTGGAGAAGGGGGAGGAGGAAGAGGAAAAGGAGGAGGAGAAAGAGGAGGAGAGGAGGAGGAAGAGCAGGAAGGGGAAAAGGATGAGGAGAGGAGGAAGTGCAGGAAGAGGAAAAGGAGGAGGAGATGAGGAGGAAGAGGAGATGAAGAGGAAGTGGAGAAGGGGGAGGAGGAAGAGGAGGAAGAGGAAAAGGAGGAGGAGATGAGGAGGAAGAGGAGATGAAGAGGAAGTGGAGAAGGGGGAGGAGGAAGAGGAGGAAGAGGAAAAGGAGGAAGAGGAAGAGGAGGAGGTACAGGAGGAAGATGATGATGATGATGAAGAGAAAGAAGAAGAAGAAGAAGAAGAAAAGGAAGAGGTTACATCACACATTCACTATTGTAGAGTTCGATCAACGCCAGAAACATTTACCGTTGTTTTATAAAAGATGGAGTCGTATTGTCTCGAGTAGCTCTCAGGTTTGAGTATTATGCCACAGCAAGCTTTACGTGTTGTATTTAAAGTAGCTGACGGCAGTGGCGTCACTTCCGGCCTGTAATTCTACCGTTGATTGGCTCTCAGAGACGGACACGAGCACGATGGAGTTTAAACTCGGCAGCGCTCGGATAAAAGTTTCTTTTATTTCAGAATTATTCTTTCTGTAAATCACAGATTATTCTTTATTCTGTACCTTATGTTAATCAGGTAGGCCGGAAGTTGTTTTATTTGATTCTTTGGCTTTTTTTCTGATGCCTTTATGCAAAATTGCTTATTTTGATTCGTTTTATTTAAATAATAAATTAATTGGTATTATAAATATTAACATATTAATATATTTATTATTATATTTATATTAATGTCTGGTGTAGGCAAGATGACCAGATGTCACTTAAAGATAAATTCTTCATTATTAAAGCTGTAATAAAACATGTTGTTGTGTTGAGAAGTTTAACTTTATTGTGTTTTTATTCTTAATTAAATTCAGCTGATGAACACATGGAGCTGTCAATCACTCTCTTAAAGCGACAGTACTAATGTGAAGAAACACTTCTTTATCTTCTGGGTTTTCTGTTCTTTATCACTCCTTTCCTTCAGCAAAACAAACTTTAAATTCAATCAAAACTCAAAATTACTTTTATAAACATATATATATATATATATATATATATAGTCTCTCAGATAATATTACATGTTAAATGTGTATTTTTGTGGCAATCTCATTTAGGATTCAGATTTAAGAGAAGAAAACTTCACAATAAATATAATAATATTAAAAATGTTTATTTTATGTTGTTTTAAATTAAACTCTAAACAGATAAAGCTTTTGTGTGAACTGTTTTATAAGTCAACATTTTTAAACTGTTATGTGTGTGTTTCTAAATATATAAATATAAGACATTCATGACATTATTATGTGTGATATTTTATATAAAATCGTTAATCTTTTCTGCATTGCATCTGTGGTTATAAACTGATTTCAATCAAATTCTTGAGTGATATTAATGTTTATTTATTTATTTATTTATTTATTTGTTTGTTTGTAAAGTGACCTCACTCCCAACAGATGTGATCCGATAACAGAAATCACACAAATGATCGATTTATATATTGATAATAAATCACTTGTTGTAAATAAATAATTCTTATATTCTCGTTATATTTCTACATTTAAATGTATATATTTACATTTACATTTAGTCATTTAGCAGACGCTTTTATCCAAAGCGACTTACAATAGTCGAGGAGACAAAGAAGCAGAACGTTATGTAATTATAAATAATCATTAAATCATTAATATATGAATTAATGATCGAGTGTACATTACCATTAATAATGTAGATTAATAATGTAGATTTCGTGTAACTTGTGTGTTTGTGTAACACTTGTTGTGTTGTGTCTCAGTTGTAATGTTGAGCAGGAAAGTGTGTTTATTATATTTTAATCAACATGATCATTAACATTCAGTGTTTCTAATGCACATTCTATTATATTTAAAGTTTATATAAAACTGTGTCAAATAAAGGAAAATATTGCATTGAATATCGGCAAGTTAGATTATTAATTAGCTTATTTTTCTTAAATAGTAACTCTGTGTTTTAATGTAGTATTTTATTAAATATATATTAATATATATATATATATATATATATATATATTTATTTAAATGTAAAAGATTTAATATTTAAATGTTTCATGTGGTCAAAGCAGAGAGGAGCTGATGGATCTTAAAAAGAAATAAATGATAAAAACTTGTTATTAAAACACAATATTCACACTCAGATTTAGCCCTTAAAATGACATTTATAATGATTAAAATAAACTAATGTGTTTAATAGAATTACAGAATAAATGAATCGTTAAACACAATAATGACGTAATCAGTCGCGGGAGCGCGCTCAGAGAATTCTTCTAAAATATAAAACCTTGTTTTTACAACTTATATAATTCTATGATTTAAAACAAAGATAACAAACACATTAACGCATTAACATTAAAGGTCTAAAAACGAGTTTTAACCTTTATTAGTTCAAATATAGACAAGAACCATTTCAGTTAAACACAAATATCAAACACTGACAAACTATAGATGAACAACTTATCTAATACATGTTTTATTCAAATAAAATCTAAAACATAATAAACAAAAACATCTTAAACTAAATAGTTTTTATGATCAGAATTGTTGTCTGATTTTAACATTCAATTTCACATTTTTTGAAACTTCTGAAATTATTTTGTATAAAAATAATCTTTTACAAACTTTTTAAAATCAGACAGAAAACTAAACAAAATCGACCATAAATGTATTTCTACAAACAACAGCAGAAGTTAAAGATTCTTATCTTTTATATTTAAACTCTATAAATCATAATGGAGAAGGAAATATTTTTGTATAAAATCATAAATTCATCAAACAAGAATAAAAGTAATTTATCATGTGTCTGAACTATTGCTGAGATCTTTAAAAGTTTAACAAAGTTTCTTATTTTTAAAGTCCAAGCAGCATGAGGTCATCTGTCATCTCTCCTAACACAAACACTGATCACATCAGATGATAAAGACAATATATAAGACAATATATAAGTAATGATTCTTCTGATGTAAAGTTTTATTATATATTATAATGTTACACATAAACTTTAGTGGATTGGATTGAGTATACTGACACCTCGTGGATGTTCGATGCAATGACTCAGTAATCACTTAAAGCATTGCAACTAGACAACTTTATTTGTGACAAAAGCACACACATTTCAACCGAGCAGCACAATAACATTATTATGTATGTCTGAAATAAATGATAACTGTGTTAAAGTTCTGCTTTCCAGATTTCCAAACACATTAAAAAGGCAAGAGTCATATTACACAACTCACAGGATCATGTGCAGTAAACACACAACACACAATAATCTCTGACATTCTGGATGAAATGGTGAAAGGCTGGCAGTAAGAGAAGTAAACATTAATGTAGACATGGAGGCACTTTGGCTCTTTATAAAAATGGCTAAAACTACCAATATATGACATTCTCAAAAGCCCTTTGCATGTTGGTGTCTTTGTAATACACAGGGCAAAACTATTAATGCAGATCAATGATCATGACTCTAAAATAATTAAAGACAATCTGAGATTTTACATTATAAAATTTCAGTACAAGACATACAACATCATTCCAACTCAAATGTTCGGATCAATGTTTCATTCACAGTAAGATAGACATGTCCTTCACAACAGTTATAATCAGATCCGATTGTGTGCATAAAAAGCACTTGTATTATTTAAAAGTAACATCGATTATTAATACTTGGATTGAAAGAACAAGCACAGTATCTGATTGTATTCGTTATACCTGATAAACGAGAACCAAAGAACGCTAGAAATACCAACAGATCATTTCTGTATTCCACTGTAACAGTATAAACAAGCTGTGCGTTTGAGAACAGATGAAGAGCCGTCGCTTAGGTTTAGAGGTTTAGTCAAATCCCTGCCAGTCACTCTGCTCAGAATCATACTCCAGCTCTGCTCCCATACACCGCACACCTTCCAACAGCATGGGTGTCCCGTGATGACGGTCTGACAAATATAAAACAACATGTGTCTTTATAGCAATCAGAAAGGAATCACCCCAGAAAAATGTAATCACCTTTCCACCTTTGGTCATTTAAAACCATCGGGAATATTTAAGTTTTTATCAAGAGTTATTATAGAATTGAGTTATTTAAGTCTTGTTTTTTAATTTGTTGTAATTTTATTTTATTTTAAATGAGATTCTATTAAAATTTCAAATTAAGTATCATTTTGATATACTCTTTATTTATTTATTTATATCCTGGCTATATAAGATTTTTTGTCATCATCATTTTAGTGGCTTTAAATTATTTCATTTTTTAAGACAACATTTCAGTTCTGCAGTTGTTTTATGTATCTTCTGTTGGATTCTAATACACAGAAACGTTTTCAAGGTTAAATTCAGTAAACTTGCCAAAAATGTGTCATCAACAGAATTCTCAACGTTTTTCCTTTTATAAATATATGATTAGTATATATGATCAGCGCCAACCACATATAATATTTGATTGGAACTACAAATGAAGACATTTTACTTTTGTTGAGATTTAATTGAGTTCCAGTAGTTCAAACGTTGAAGGACAGTTGACAATGCAAAGATTGTGGGTTTGATTTCCAGAAACTCCAGGTCTTTACAATAATATATTTTTAATAACAATATCACAATAAAAATAATGTGAAAGGATATAACAAATCAAAGAATGAACATAAAACCCTAACATATAAAGAATGCTCATTAAAGAATAAAACATCTATTCCCTTCAAGTTTAATTTTATATGGAATTTTGCAAATCCTCTGGTGTTCCATAACAGAAAAAGTAGTATTTTAGTTTTAGACAACCTCTAAGCACTCAAATCCAGCAGAGGAGAGGGATAGTGACCTCTGAAGCACTGTAACATGTACTCACCCATGACCCGAGCATGAACTTTGACCTTAACACACACATCTTCTTTACTCTCACTGACGATCTGAAGCTCTTCACACATAACTCCCTCCTGATGGGCCATATATTCACACGTCACCCTCAGACCACCTGTCAATCACATTATTATTAAAATCATCATCTTCTATTCACATGAATGTATTTCCTGTAAGCGTCATGATATATCAGCATTTATCCATAAAGCTCATGTTTGTTAAGAGTTTACCATCTGATGTCACATTTAAATGAGTGATGCGGAGGTGTGGGTTCGGGATTGGTGCCGGACATACGTCTTTCCCAAGATTTTTAACCTCAGGAAGTGTGAAGACAATCTCATATCTGTGCTGTGTCTTCAGGAAGCCAACCTGCGTCATGAAACACAGCAGTCCCATCGTGATAAAAACTTAACATTATTGATTCTCCTGTGCTAATGAATGGGTGCCAGTTACAGATGTTTTTCATAATATCTCTTTTTGAAACCTGCGGGAGTTTGAATGGTCAAGAGGATGAGGAGAAGGTAACAGAATTGTTAAACAATAACTGTCACTGTACAGTTTCTGCTTGCGTTAGCATCATAAAGGTCATTCTCAAACTGTTTTGTGCTTCAGCACAGATGCACACATGTGTTAAACACACTTTATACAACCCAACCAGACCTCGCTGGATACAATGAAACCCCAGCCTTCCATTTTTCAATGAATATTCTGATTCACATTCAGACAAAGATTTAGATAAAAAAACACACTAGTAAATGCACGAAAGGTTTCTCTAATTCATCATTTTGTAGCATTTTACATCAAATGCCTTAAAAGGATATGATGACATTTCCATCCATCAAAGATACTAAACAATATCATATCTTACACTTTAAACCGAGCATTCCATCAAATGCAAAATACGTTTCAACCGTTTTACTAAATGTTAATATAAATCAAAAGGTAAGAATAATACTATAAAATGCTACAAAACCCCTATTCATATTGAGACGACAAATAAAACTCCTCCAAACCTTAACCAGGAAGTTTCCATTTAGCTCTGGGATCACCATGACGACAGAGTCGTGCAGTTTCTCATCGAAGTGCACATGAGAGTGAGCGGCGGTGACGGAGGATTCCTCGGTGAAACGGACACCTGATGTCTTACACGATGCTGGAGGAAAAAGAGAAGCACACGTGAATTACTCTCAAGAATTTAAATCTAAAAAGCATGACCTGTATTCACAGATATTGAGACACATCTTTCAAATCAACTCTGAATCATAAACATCTTACAGACATCTTCTAGAGGTCCTTTTGACATTTGATATCAGACGCCTCAGAGAAATCTTGCAGATACAGATCATCATAAAGATGTTTATGAAAAGATTAACACGATCAACGCTCACATCAAATTTAAATCTAGTTTCAATAAGATCAGAGTCTGTCTGTTCTTCTGAAACCACGTGGTCAGTGTGCACTCATCTTAAAACTAAACCCACCGAGGACATGTGAAAGAAATACAACTACTTTCATCTGTTCTGCTATCAATATACAAGTCTGTTCTAGATATTTCTAATACTTCTTCCAGACTAAATGTACCAAACTTTTGTTTCCCAAAATTGAAGTGAACTAAAAAGTCTTTTAAGAGGTCACAACATTCTTCTCGAAATTCACCTTTTGCCCTTTCTTAAGATAATAGGAATGCTGATAGTGATTAATCAGTAAGGGTTAAAGGTTGTTTCCTGTTTAAACAACATTTTTGTCACATGATCTGTTTTTATTCTTTTTCTTTTCTCACTAGGAGCTCTGGCTCTTTTTTGAATTTCCATCTTATTGCTCTGATAACATTACATACATTAAGAAACTGTTCATTTAATTTTATACCTTTATAAACTGTATCATTTATAATTTTATACCTATAGAAACTGTATCATTTATAATTTTATACCTATAGAAACTGTATCATTTATAATTTTATACCTATAGAAACTGTATCATTTATAATTTTATACCTATAGAAACTGTATCATTTATAATTTTATACCTATAGAAACTGTATCATTTATAATTTTATACCTATAGAAACTGTATCATTTATAATTTTATACCTATAGAAACTGTATCATTTATAATTTTATACCTATAGAAACTGTATCATTTATAATTTTATACCTATAGAAACTGTATCATTTATAATTTTATACCTATAGAAACTGTATCATTTATAATTTTATAGAGGGGTTAACCAATATTTCGGTTTTGTGATTACTTAGCACAGATCTTTATAGTTGCCAGTACTTTCGGTTATCAACAGGGATAGATTATCCGGGTTGCATCGAACTTGAAGCGGCTGAGAACTAACTGTCCTTTTACAGTGTTAATCCAACACGTCTAAAGCAAGAGCGGCCTTTAAACTATGTGTTTAAAAAAAACAGTGCTCAACTCAAAGAAGGGAAGGAAAGGAACAGTTCAGACAAATTTAAAAATAGAATTATTATTTATTTACAATTCATGTTGTTCAACACATGTAAAAAAAATTATTTGGGAAACGTTCGTTCAGTTCCAGTCAGCAAAGATCAGTGTTTGGTCCAATTTTTTTTTAAATAACAAAGGTGAATTTATGATGAGAGAAGTAGTTAGGCATATAATCATAAAATCACTTTTGTAGAAAAAAGTTTTAATGCAGACATCTTAACTTAGTTCACCTTAAAATAAATATCTGGTCGCAAGTGAAATCTGCAAAATAAAAATGAAAGAATTCTAGAGATTTTTTACCTTTCTTAGCAGCGGCCATTCTGATATCAACTGAGAGAAAAACTTCAGTCACAGTCGCATCTCTGTTAACACCTGAAAATAAAAGAGAAATGAGTAAAGATAAGAGGATTAACATGAGAAAAAGGAAGAATGTAATATAATATCTGTATAGAGACATGTGTTGTTTTGTTATAATGTCTTTATAAAATCAAACTCGGCTGTAATAACACAACTATACACAATCTATACATGTCATTTATCTTTATGTAAAGCTCCACAAGAGAGCTGTTGACTTTCACAGAATAAATTAATGTTCAGAGGCTCTTGGGGTTCACAACACATCATAAATACACAAACTGAAATCAAGCAGATTATCATTTCCTAAGACTGAGAACTAACTCTGACCGCCTCTCTCCATTCTTTCTCTCCGTTGACTGAAGACGATGCTGCGAGACTAGACCCAATCCCCAACCATCTCCTGAAAGAACCTACTGATCTCTCCATCAGTCGTCCCTGCAGTCACCCACATCAGCAACTCATCTCTCAACTCTGGCACATTTTCTGCTGTCTTTAAGGAGACACTTATCCCCGTTGTTGAAGAAACCCTCTCTGAATTCTGCACTTCTGGAGAACTACAGACCGGTATCTCTTGTGCCCTTCATCGGAAAAACCCTAAAGCGTGTCGTCTTCGACCAACTCTCTGCCAACCTTACTCTGCAAAACCTGGACAGCAACCAGTGAGGCTTCAAGAAGGGACACTCAACAGAGACTGCACTGCTTTCAGTTGTTGAAGACCTAAGCCTGGCAAGGGCGGCCTTCAAATAATCAGTTCTCATTCTGCTGGACCTATCTGCTACGTTTGACAACGTTAAACACTGCATTCTCCTTTAAACTGTCAAGGCGATGGGCGTCTCCGACACGGCTCTCCAATGCTTCCGATCTTACCTCTTGGGTAGATCCCTCAGGGTTTCGTGGGGAGGTGATGTCTCGGAACTGAACATCTTGACACCGGTGTACCTCAAGGCTCAGTTCTTCGACCTTTGCTCTTCTCCATCTACATGACATCACTGGGATCTGTCATTCTTAAACATGGCTTCTCCTATCACTGTTAAGCTGATGACACACAACTCCACCTTGCGGTTCACCCTGAAGAACAGACGATTTCGACCCGTTTCTCAGCATGCCTAAGCGACATCTCACAGTGGATGAAGCACCATCACCTGCAGCTAGACCTTGTTTGAATGGAACTTTTTGTAATCTCCGGCAATCTGAAGACCCGTCATGACCTTTCTATCCAACTAGGATCATCCACCAGGACTGCTAGAAACTTAGGAGTAGTCTTCGATGATCAGCTTACCTACACTGATCATATTGCCGCCACTGCCAGATCCTGCAGATTCATGCTCTACAACATTAGGAAGATCAAACCTTTTCTTTTGGAATATGCTACACAAATCCTAGTCCAGGCTCTGGTCCTGTCCAGTCTGCACTACTGCAATGCTCTGCTTGCTGGACTCCCGATGTGCACAACCAAACCTCTGTAGATGATACAGAATGCAGTGGCAAGAGTGGTTTTCAAGGAACCCAAAAGAACCCATGTCAAATTAAACTACATTGGCTTCCTATAGCAGCTCGCATTGAATTCAAATCTCTCCTTATCACCTACATAACCACCACCGGTTCAGCACCCAGATATCTTCACTCACTGATTCAAAGGTACATGACCTCCAGATCCCTGTGCTCCGTAAACGAGCAGCGTCTTGTGGAGCTATCCCAAAAGGGTAAGAAATCACTCTCTCCCACCGTCTCTGGTTCCTCGACTTGTTCACCTACTGTTGTCTCTGCTATTTACCGCTTCATTGTCTCCTCGACTCTTTGAACGTCGCTTTGGGGGAAAGCTTCTGCTAAATGTCTTAATGTAAATGTAAAATGTGAATGTATAAATAAAATAAGAAATAAACATTTAGATTATTAGAGACACTAGTCGGGTCCGTCAGGCGCATTTGTCAGATGAAACAGTCTATTGCTGGTGCAGTATATCTGTCAATATCTCTACACTACTCAAGTCCTCTGCAACCCCGAATAGATTTAGGCTGACCTCTTTTGATCTGAACTGCCTTTCCAAAACCAGATACACCTGAAGATCCACAAGGTACAGATAACTCTCACAATACCTCAAAAAACAGAAACTGCGGTGACGTTAACGCATTTAACATTGTCTTCAGAAACAGTTGTCTTTTAATCTCAAAAACTCAATCTATCAAACTCTTCTGTCTTGTGCCGACATTAACATCTGTGACATCACAAACTGAACCTTTACTGTTATATTTCTATAATAAATACTGCGCCTCTCAAAGATCTTCTATAACGTTCTCACAGTCATTAAAATAAACTCCAGAAAAACAGCTAACAAAGCAAACGTCTTATGACTGCATCTGTACATTACACCGTTATATCACAACACAACACAACACAACACAACACAACACAACACAACACAACACAACACAACACAACACAACACAACACAACACAACCTTAATTATTTCAAGAACAAATCAAAATATTGTTTTAACATAGATGTGTAAACATATAATAATGTTTATAAATATAAATATAAGAAGTTAATATGCACATTGCACACACAAACATTAATTAAACACTAACTTTTATTGTGGATGTCTTGTATTGTTTTTCACAGCCACATGTTAATATTAGCATTAGCATTAATATTAGCATTAGTATTAATATTAGCATTAATATTAATATTAGCATTAGTATTAATATTAGCATTAGTATTAATATTAGCATTAGTATTAATATTAGCATTAGCATTAATATTAGCATTAGTATTAATATTAGCATTAGCATTAATATTAGCATTAGTATTAATATTAGCATTAGCATTAGTATTAATATTAGCATTAGTATTAATATTAGCATTAGTATTAATATTAGCATAAGTATTAACATTAGTATTAATATTAGCATTAGTATTAATATTAGCATTAGTATTAATATTAGCATTAGTATTAATATTAGCATTAGCATTAATATTAGCATTAGTATTAATATTAGCATTAGCATTAGTATTAATATTAGCATTAGTATTAATATTAGCATAAGTATTAACATTAGTATTAATATTAGCATTAGTATTAAAATTAGTATTAGCATTAATATTAGCATTAGTATTAATATTAGCATTAGTATTAGCATTAATATTAGCATTAGTATTAATATTTTTCAAAGCTCACTAACATGAATGTTCAGTTATGAAATAATAATTAGAAAGAGTTTTATTGTCATGTATTTTTACACACAGGAAGAATTTAACTTTCTTACAGAAGCTTCCAGTAAACACACACACACACACACACACACACACACACACACACACACACACACACACACACACACACACACACACACACACACACACACACACACACACACTGAACACACACACACACACTGAACACACACTGAACACACACTGAACACACACACACACACACACACACACACACACACACACACACACACTGAACACACACACACACACACACACACACACACACACACACACACACACACACACACACACACACACACACACACACACACACACACACACACTGAACACACACACACACACACACACACACACACACACACACACACACACACACACACACACACACACACACACACACACACTGAACACACACACACACACACACACACACACACACACACACACACACACACACACACACACACACACACACACACACACACACACACACACACACACACACTGAACACACACACACACACACACACACACACACACACACACACACACACACACACACACACACACACACACACACACACACACACACACACACACACACACACACACACACACACACTCACCTCATGTATTACAGTGTTCAGTTATTAGTGATTATAGTTTAATAAGTTTAATAATATCACGCACGAGACGGAACTCAGTCTGACGAGATCCTGTGGGCGGCTGCAACACTTCCGGGTTTGTGACGTAATCTCCTGCGTGACGTCACATTGAGCGCTCCGGCCTGTCTACAGCGCCGCCATGTTGGACAGGGCAAGACTGCTCACCAACACTTACAGAGAATAAAGAGCTGCGCTTTTATTATGTGGATTAACTGCATCATCATCATCATTATCATTTTAATAAGGAACTCTGGAGACAGGATAAGAGAACATTCAATACTTTAATGAAAAAATAAAAGTGTCCCACAATTTGTCTAGTTAACCTTGGAGAACATAAGTTTAGTTGTATGTACATTTACATTCATTCATTTATTCATAAAGTGACTTACAGTATTATACAGTTGTCAATCATCACTGTTGAGCAAACAGGGGTAAGATGTTCAGTTTTTATCTGCTGGCCCTGATATTCAAACCAACAACCTTCAACTTATAAGTCCAACTCTCTAACCACCAGAACACGGCTGACCCCAGTTTGTCATGTGACGTGTACATCAATAAAGTATTTGTGCAAACAGAAAGAAGGCTTCTTGTGATACTGCTAGCCAGCCCGGATCAGGTTGAGTGTCGTTCCTCCTCGTAGGTTTGGGTACTGACTTATTGTCTTGTCCACATCCAGAAGATCTCCTGAATCAAACAATGTTAGGTATTACTATTTGTGTCGGGACAAAATCATGACAATCAAATATTAAAGGTCCTGTTTTCTGTGTGTTTTTGAAGCGTTCCTTTTGTTTAGAGTGTGTAACAGATCATGTGTTAATGTTTCACTTGTAAAAATAAGTCGTATTTTTCACATTATTCACTTCTCTGTCTGGCGCTTTTTCCCCTGGTGACACCGCTTACCAACACATGTGTGCACGCGCTCGGTTATCATAAACTGATTCCGCTTCTGGCTCAAAATTATAATATTAAACACATTAAACGTTATTCATTTGAGCCGGACCGGGAGAATATAGATGAAGAGGATCGAGTAGAACTTGTGCAAGCACGACTTTTGTATACGCTTAAACATAGAACAATGAGTCACATGTCTGCCGCTAAACCTTTTTTTATATAATCAATAAATAACAGAAAATTCCAAACACCAATAACCATTGTTGTCTGGTTAACTTACTATTTCGTTTATTTCGGATTAGTTTCATTGTCATCTAGTTAACAAAGCTAAACAGCGTTGTCTTTACTGTAAAGAGTTACACTAACCTTTAAATGTACCTTACAATCCATAAACAACAGAGAGATCTTCTTCATCTTTCAAGAATAATCTTTGTGTAAATCCAGCATTAAACTGATGGAGATTGAGGAAGCTGTCCTCAGTAAATGTGCTGCACATAGTTTTATGTGTGGATTATAATGATCAGGAACCGAGTTAAACATGAATTATAATCATTGATCCTTAAGTACAGCGTCCATTGGAAAACCAGACGACGGTGATTTAACTTCGAGTTTCGGCGACATGGCGATAAACAAACCAACTCTACAAACACAAATCTTCATCTGCTCCATAGGAGCTCTACAAGACCACGCCCCTTTTTGGAGTGTTCCTGTGGGTGGGGGTAACTGCGGGTATGATGTCACCAATGCAGGAACTGGAGGGGTGTAGTCCAAACCAGATGTTTTTTGTAGGTGATTTCTCTTCAATAAAATACCTCGCCTGACATTAAACTTTGAGCGTTATGCTTTTACAGATATTATTTATAGTCTAACATTATACACTAACTAAAGTTTGAAACGTGGAATCATGCTGACGGAGATCTTTAACAGTGTTTACCATCAAAAACAAGATTCATTTTCTCTGGTTTCATCCCGGCCTGTTCACAAGCCAACTTCAATAAAACAGAGATGCGTTCAAGTGGGAACATTTCAATGTTCGAGCTCTTTCCAGCACATTTCACAATGAAGTTCTTCTTATCCACTTGAGAGCTTTCATCAGGTTGAGAAGAGAAAGGAGGAGCCTGTAGATCAGCTGAAATAATAAAATATCAAGTTTATATCTTATCATTAGGTTCGTTCAAATTAACGTTCTTTCACCTTTTCAAAGCATTACAGAATTCTCAAAAACAATTAAAAAAATACAACGTAAATAACTTTCCAGCCTGACTCTATTTGGAGGAGGGGATCATAATAAAATTAAGACATTTTCTGGTTATCTAGGAAAACAAGAGCTTCTCTGTTACAGGTTCCCTCATTTACAAACATGGAACTTTTCCTTAACAGTCAGAACTGGATGGACTGGATTTGTTCCTCTTACGTTGCTGTGAATGTTCTGATGGATGGCTCTCTCTTGTCAAACTGATGTCAGAGGTCACATCCTTGCTTGGCGATGGAGAGATGTCCTGCTGTGGCTTCTGCTCTGTCTTCTCAAGGAAACATGATAAGTCATATTATGAATAACTGTGAGACTTGTAATGCATGTCCTTACGTTTATGATAATTTCCTTAACCCTACATTTATAAAGATATTTCAAGTGCATTCAAGTGCATTCTATGTTTCAGAAGCTGTAAACATTGTCGAAGGCCGCCGGGTATTATTTCAGGAGATATTTAGTCTACTGAACATCTTTATTATTTTACTTTTGCTCTGCGTATAATTTCCAGAATTGTTTCAGTGTATGTCTAGCACGCTGTTCTCGCTACTTTACACTTAAGGCAAAACTTGCTACGGTAGAAATAAAATGGAACATAAACCCTTTTTTCAAGGTTGCATTCATTAATATTTGCATTTAATGTAATAGAATGGTCTTTACTTACCACAGAGGAGAATATGCTGTAGAAGACACCCATGTTGCTTCTGTAGTCTGACTGAAAATGATCCTTTTTAATTTTCACTTTCAGTATTTCATAAAAAAATCCCCTAGAATTCCCTCTATACAATCTCATCGAATACAAGGTGAGGCCGATCTACTATCAGTGAAATCTTACAGCTTAACTGACACAATAAACAGAGTAAATAATTGTCAAGTGAGGTTAATAAACACTTATTACATCAGATTATTAACATTTATGGCAATATAAGGTACCACAGACTAACAATAGTTCTATAGCATATTTAATTTTACATTTATCATTATGTAAACCAAATATGTATTCATTTCATCATTTAAGTAACGTTAGGACGTCAGCCTTGCTGGGCTTAAGTTTGGATAAAATCATCATAAAACTGCCATCATATCACTGATAATCACTTTTGTCTTAAAAATACTCAAACAGATAATACTTCAATTACAAAAGACTGAGGATAAAGAGGCACATTTTTATCTGATTTTTCACAGGTTAGTTCAAGACTGGCTAGCTCAGTGGGTAGATCATGAGACTCTTAGTCCGACGGTCGTGGGTTTGCGCCCCACATTGGGGGCAAAGCTTTTAGTCCATCATATGAGTAACTCAAGAAGTTTCGTGTGTATGTACAACTGTAACATTCAGCTACCAGATGGTAGAACCACTGCAATTCAACAATGGGCTACAGAGGGACGAACATCAGTGTCATGATTCTGCCTCTCTTGGTCATGTTTTTCCTGATTTTGGCAGAATCATGGCAGACCTGTGTTCCGTGTGAGTGTCACATGGCATTGTTTGTTTATGACATGCCATGTGCTCTCTTGTCTCGTCTCTTGACCCCGCCCCCTTGTTATCCTGTCTATCTTCCCATCATTGTTTCATTCCCCACACCTGCCCCGTGTCTTTATCCCTTGTTATGTTTCCCTATATAAAGCCCTTGTGTCTTCTGTCCTGGGTCGTGGCATTACATGTTATACTGGTGTTCCGTTATCGTGTTCCTGTTAAGGTCTTGTCAAGTGTTTCCAGTTTAATGTTCTTGTTTGAATTGTTCCTGTTTGTTACCTGGTTTGCCTTGTTTTAGTTATTTAGAATATTGCCTGGTTTTGTGCCCCCTCGTGGGAAGTCTTTTGTTTGACCTTTTTATAGTGTTTAGTGTTACTGTTTTCCCCATCGTGGGTTTTTGATTTCTGTTTCTGTTTTTGTGTCAATTGGGTTCAGAGACCAGCTAATCAATCCATTATTCCTTTTCTGTTTCGAGAGCAGGGCAAAGAGAGTCTCAGAATAGAGTAACAAGACATAGCAAGCATAGCAAGGAGAGATAAGGGAAGGAGAAGGAAAAGATGCGACCGCCTTTGCCAAGAGCCAA
>JAWHQN010000154.1:2247984-2250484 GCA_033220385.1 Triplophysa yarkandensis | reverse complement strand
AGCACATAGGAAGGAATGATTTCTTCTGTCCTCTTTTATACCCGTCATCACGGCGAGGACTTGGATAAATACTATGTGTGTTACCCCATTCGTGCCTGCACTTGGGTTCTCCTTTCCACACCATCTCGCCGTCCCTCATTTCGCGACAGAACTGTATGGGAAAAGGTTTTATTATGAACCCATGAATGAACATATTAACCCATGACAATCTTTAAATGGTAACTAAATTGAGATATGAATGATTCTATGTATTTCTAACACAGAAAGAACAATGTTTGTGAACTTTGAATGACCAGTTTGTGATTTGCGATATGGATTAGTACTAAAACATGGAGTGATATGATTGATTCTCCTAACAAGATAACGAACAGAGACATAAGTCTGAAGATAAGATGGAGACATTGTAGGGGGACAGTCGTGGTCTGGTGGTTCGAGTGTTGGACTCCTGATCCCAAGGTTGTTGGTTTGATACTCAGTACCAGCAGGAATACCGCGACTGAGTTGAGACCCCTGAGCATGGCACAGCCCCAAGAATGGGAAAACAGAAACAAAATGTAGCTTAAATGTATTTTTAAGTTAGGATTACACAAGCTATACTTTGTTTCAGAAGTCGCATCTGAGTCAACATATATTTACAGACTGAAACAGTCTGGTCATCGGCATTCTTCAAAATATCTTCCTAGGTTTCTAAAACGCAATAAAGACAAAAGGTTTGAACATTGATTTGAGTAAATGTAAATAAACGGAATTTCTATTTTTGTGAAACTATGGCCAACTGTTAATTAAAATGAAATGATAGTCTACTCAAAATATAATATAATAAAACAATAATTATATTACTTTCTTATTAATTTAACTGTAATAAAATAATTTCCACATTTGCACTCATTCGTGTCTGGGGTGACAAAAGTTCATTCAGGGGCATTTACTCTTATATGTACAGTTATAATCTCTCCGTAGAGTCCTCACAGACATGAGAGGTTTGTTCATGTAGATGAGTAAATACATTTACATCTTAAGTGACGTCAGGCCTTAACTTAACGCGTAACGGCGCTTATTTAACACCCGGCGGCGTTTTAAAGTTAATACGGCGTTAGAAAAGCGCGCGTGTTCTGACCCATGTGGCGTTCCATATTATATGGCGTTAGAAAAGCGCGCGTGTTCTGACCCATGTGGCGTTCCATATTATATGGCGTTAGAAAAGCGCGCGTGTTCTGACCCATGTGGTGTTCCATATTATATGCCGTTAGAAAAGCGCGCGTGTTCTGACCCATGTGGCGTTCCATATTATATGCCGTTAGAAAAGCGCGCGTGTTCTGACCCATGTGGCGTTCCATATTATATGCCGTTAGAAAAGCGCGCGTGTTCTGACCCATGTGGCGTTCCATATTATATGCCGTTAGAAAAGCGCGCGTGTTCTGACCCATGTGGCGTTCCATATTATATGCCGTTAGAAAAGCGCGCGTGTTCTGACCCATGTGGCGTTCCATATTATATGGCGTTAGAAAAGCGCGCGTGTTCTGACCCATGTGGCGTTCCATACTCGAGCGGGAATCAGTGAACATTAGAGATTCTCTCAGAGGTGAGGGCTCGTTCTTCTCTTTCTTCTCTTGGGTCAGGGAGGACAGCAACACAAAGGTACATTTTACTTATTAATATATATAATAAAGAGAAAAACTGAATGTTTAAGGGAAGGAAGGACATTGTGGAGTGTTGAGTCAAAATGAGTAGCTGTCTCTTCTCTGAGACTCTTGTGTGTTTAAAGGCTCTGACACAGCTGACACATGTAAATATTTAGATTATATATATAAATATATAGAGAGAATTAATGTCACAAACTACACGCTGTAATCTGACGCTTCTGTCAGGGGGAGGGGCTTCTGTCAGGGGAGGGGCTTCTGTCAGGGGGGTGGGCTTCTGTCAGGGGGGTGGGCTTATGTCAGGGGGAGGGGCTTCTGTCAGGGGAGGGGCTTCTGTCAGGAGGAGGGGCTTCTGTCAGGGGGGTGGGCTTCTGTCAGGGGGGTGGGCTTCTGTCAGAAGGAGGGGCTTCTGTCAAGGGGAGGGGCTTCTGTCAGGAGGATGGGCTTCTGTCAGGAGGAGGGGCTTCTGTCAAGGGGAGGGGCTTCTGTCAGGGGGATGGGCTTCTGTCAGGAGGAGGGGCTTCTGTCAAGGGTAGGGGCTTCTGTCAGGGGGAGGGGCTTCTGTCAAGGGGAGGGGCTTCTGTCAGGGGGAGGGGCTTCTGTCAAGGGGAGGGGCTTCTGTCAGGGGGATGGGCTTCTGTCAGGAGGAGGGGCTTCTGTCAGGGGGGGGGGGCTTCTGTCAGGGGGAGGGGCTTCTGTCAGGGGGAGGGGCTTCTGTCAGGGGGAGGGGCCTCTGTTAGGGGAAGTCATCAATTTGTCAGAGGAAAAGTAATTTTATTGTAAAATAAAGCGATTAAACTTAATGTTACGGCTTTAGTTATAGTCTCAATATGTGTATAGAGCTCTAATTGATTTATATG
>JAWHQN010000154.1:2140484-2242984 GCA_033220385.1 Triplophysa yarkandensis | reverse complement strand
GGCCTCTAGAATCATCAGTCACATGAAATCATCCAGGAGTCTGTACATCATGTGTCACATCCCAGTCTTCTGCTGGATTTCAGCCGCTGTTCTAGAGAGAATGTTGAGTGAAGAAGAGAGTCAAGCACACATCCCCAAGACTCTCACTCAAATGTTCACACACTTCCTGATGTTTCACATCAAAGTGAAGAGTCAGAAGTATGATGGGAAATGTGAGGTGGATGTTCAGCAGTCTAGAGAGACTCTTGTGTCACTGGGACGTTTGGCCTATCATCAGCTGGAGAAAGGGAACCTGATCTTCTATGAGCATGAGCTGAGAGAGTGTGACATCGATGTCAGAGAAGCGTCACTGTACTCAGGAGTCTGTACTCAGATCTTCAGACAGGAGTTTGGACTGAACCTGGGGAAGGTCTACAGCTTTGTGCATCTGAGTGTTCAGGAGTTTCTCGCTGCTTTATTCAAGTTTCTGACATTGTCTCAACAAACATCAAAATTCTTTAGTAGATCAAATATGATCTTTAGTAGATCAGCTATGAGTGATTTACTGAAGAGTGAAGTGGACAAGGCTTTACAGAGTGAGAACGGACACCTGGACCTTTACCTGCGATTCCTTCTGGGTCTCTCACTGGAGTCCAATCAAACGATTCTACGAGATCTACTGACACAGACAGAAAGAAGCTCTGACAGCACACAGCAAATAATTACAGAGTACATTAAGAAGAAGATCAGAGAGAATCCCTCTCCAGAGAAATCCATCAATCTGTTCCACTGTCTGAATGAACTCAATGATCATTCTCTAGTCAATGACATCCAGACATACCTGAACAGAGAAGGTCACAGGTGTCTGTCTGGTGTCAGACTGTCTTCTGCTCAGTGGTCGGCTCTGGTGTTTGTGTTACTGAACTCAGATCAGAATCTGGATGAGTTTAGACTTGCGAAATATAATCCATCAGAGGAATGTCTTCTGAAACTGCTGCCGGTGGTGAAAGCATCCAGAAAAGCTGAGTGAGTCATTATTCTTAAAACTTAATTAACTGATGAATGAACACAAGTTTGTGTGTTAGATGATACACAGTGTGTGTTGTTATGTTGCTGTAAGTTTGTGTGTTAGATGATAAACAGTGTGTGTTGTTATGTTGCTGTAAGTTTGTGTGTTAGATGATAAACAGTGTGTGTTGTTATGTTGATGTAAGTTTGTGTGTTAGATGATACACAGTGTGTGTTGTTATGTTGCTGTAAGTTTGTGTGTAAGATGATACACAGTGTGTGTTGTTATGTTGATGTAAGTTTGTGTGTTAGATGATAAACAGTGTGTGTTGTTATGTTGATGTAAGTTTGTGTGTTAGATGATAAACAGTGTGTGTTGTTATGTTGCTGTAAGTTTGTGTGTTAGATGATACACAGTGTGTTGTTATGTTGATGTAAGTTTGTGTGTTAGATGATAAACAGTGTGTGTTGTTATGTTGATGTAAGTTTGTGTGTTAGATGATACACAGTGTGTGTTGTTATGTTGCTGTAAGTTTGTGTGTTAGATGAAAAACAGTGTGTGTTGTTATGTTGCTGTAAGTTTGTGTGTTAGATGATACACAGTGTGTGTTGTTATGTTGCTGTAAGTTTGTGTGTAAGATGAAAAACAGTGTGTGTTGTTATGTTGCTGTAAGTTTGTGTGTTAGATGATACACAGTGTGTGTTGTTATGTTAATGTAAGTTTGTGTGTAAGATGATACACAGTGTGTGTTGTTATGTTGATGTAAGTTTGTGTGTTAGATGAAAAACAGTGTGTGTTGTTATGTTGCTGTAAGTTTGTGTGTTAGATGATACACAGTGTGTGTTGTTATGTTGATGTAAGTTTGTGTGTTAGATGATAAACAGTGTGTGTTGTTATGTTGATGTAAGTTTGTGTGTTAGATGATACACAGTGTGTGTTGTTATGTTGCTGTAAGTTTGTGTGTTAGATGAAAAACAGTGTGTGTTGTTATGTTGCTGTAAGTTTGTGTGTTAGATGATACACAGTGTGTGTTGTTATGTTAATGTAAGTTTGTGTGTAAGATGATAGACAGTGTGTGTTGTTATGTTGCTGTAAGTTTGTGTGTTAGATGATAGACAGTGTGTGTTGTTATGTTGCTGTAAGTTTGTGTGTTAGATGATACACAGTGTGTGTTGTTATGTTGCTGTAAGTTTGTGTGTAAGATGATAGACAGTGTGTGTTGTTATGTTGCTGTAAGTTTGTGTGTTAGATGATACACAGTGTGTGTTGTTATGTTAATGTAAGTTTGTGTGTAAGATGATAGACAGTGTGTGTTGTTATGTTGCTGTAAGTTTGTGTGTTAGATGATACACAGTGTGTGTTGTTATGTTGCTGTAAGTTTGTGTGTAAGATGATAGACAGTGTGTGTTGTTATGTTGCTGTAAGTTTGTGTGTTAGATGATACACAGTGTGTGTTGTTATGTTAATGTAAGTTTGTGTGTTAGATGAAAAACAGTGTGTGTTGTTATGTTGCTGTAAGTTTGTGTGTAAGATGATACACAGTGTGTGTTGTTATGTTGCTGTAAGTTTGTGTGTTAGATGAAAAACAGTGTGTGTTGTTATGTTGCTGTAAGTTTGTGTGTAAGATGATAGACAGTGTGTGTTGTTATGTTGCTGTAAGTTTGTGTGTTAGATGATACACAGTGTGTGTTGTTATGTTGCTGTAAGTTTGTGTGTTAGATGAAAAACAGTGTGTGTTGTTATGTTGCTGTAAGTTTGTGTGTAAGATGATACACAGTGTGTGTTGTTGTGTTGCTGTAAGTTTGTGTGTTAGATGATACACAGTGTGTGTTGTTATGTTGCTGTAAGTTTGTGTGTTAGATGAAAAACAGTGTGTGTTGTTATGTTGCTGTAAGTTTGTGTGTAAGATGATACACAGTGTGTGTTGTTGTGTTGCTGTAAGTTTGTGTGTTAGATGATACACAGTGTGTGTTGTTATGTTGCTGTAAGTTTGTGTGTTAGATGATACACAGTGTGTGTTGTTATGTTGCTGTAAGTTTGTGTGTTAGATGAAAAACAGTGTGTGTTGTTATGTTGCTGTAAGTTTGTGTGTTAGATGATACACAGTGTGTGTTGTTATGTTAATGTAAGTTTGTGTGTTAGATGAAAAACAGTGTGTGTTGTTATGTTGCTGTAAGTTTGTGTGTAAGATGATAGACAGTGTGTGTTGTTATGTTGCTGTAAGTTTGTGTGTTAGATGATACACAGTGTGTGTTGTTATGTTGCTGTAAGTTTGTGTGTAAGATGATAGACAGTGTGTGTTGTTATGTTGCTGTAAGTTTGTGTGTTAGATGATACACAGTGTGTGTTGTTATGTTGCTGTAAGTTTGTGTGTTAGATGAAAAACAGTGTGTGTTGTTATGTTGATGTAAGTTTGTGTGTTAGATGATACACAGTGTGTGTTGTTATGTTGCTGTAAGTTTGTGTGTTAGATGATAAACAGTGTGTGTTGTTATGTTGCTGTAAGTTTGTGTGTAAGATGATAGACAGTGTGTGTTGTTATGTTTCTGTAAGTTTGTGTGTTAGATGATACACAGTGTGTGATGTTATGTTGCTGTAAGTTTGTGTGTTAGATGAAAAACAGTGTGTGTTGTTATGTTGCTGTAAGTTTGTGTGTTAGATGATACACAGTGTGTGTTGTTATGTTAATGTAAGTTTGTGTGTTAGATGAAAAACAGTGTGTGTTGTTATGTTGCTGTAAGTTTGTGTGTAAGATGATAGACAGTGTGTGTTGTTATGTTGATGTAAGTTTGTGTGTTAGATGATACACAGTGTGTGTTGTTATGTTGCTGTAAGTTTGTGTGTTAGATGAAAAACAGTGTGTGTTGTTATGTTGCTGTAAGTTTGTGTGTAAGATGATACACAGTGTGTGTTGTTGTGTTGCTGTAAGTTTGTGTGTTAGATGATACACAGTGTGTGTTGTTATGTTGCTGTAAGTTTGTGTGTTAGATGATACACAGTGTGTGTTGTTATGTTGCTGTAAGTTTGTGTGTTAGATGATACACAGTGTGTGTTGTTATGTTGCTGTAAGTTTGTGTGTTAGATGATACACAGTGTGTGTTGTTATGTTGCTGTAAGTTTGTGTGTTAGATGAAAAACAGTGTGTGTTGTTATGTTGCTGTAAGTTTGTGTGTTAGATGATACACAGTGTGTGTTGTTATGTTGCTGTAAGTTTGTGTGTTAGATGATACACAGTGTGTGTTGTTATGTTGCTGTAAGTTTGTGTGTTAGATGATACACGGTGTGTGTTGTTATGTTGCTGTAAGTTTGTGTGTTAGATGATACACGGTGTGTGTTGTTATGTTGCTGTAAGTTTGTGTGTTAGATGATACACGGTGTGTGTTGTTATGTTGCTGTAAGTTTGTGTGTTAGATGATACACAGTGTGTGTTGTTATGTTGATGTAAGTTTGTGTGTTAGATGATACACAGTGTGTGTTGTTATGTTGATGTAAGTTTGTGTGTTAGATGATACACAGTGTGTGTTGTTATGTTGCTGTAAGTTTGTGTGTTAGATGATACACGGTGTGTGTTGTTATGTTGCTGTAAGTTTGTGTGTTAGATGATACACAGTGTGTGTTGTTATGTTGCTGTAAGTTTGTGTGTAAGATGATACACAGTGTGTGTTGTTATGTTGCTGTAAGTTTGTGTGTTAGATGGAAACAGTGTGTGTTGTTATGTTGCTGTAAGATTGTGTGTTAGATGAAAAACAGTGTGTGTTGTTATGTTGCTGTAAGTTTGTGTGTTAGATGATACACAGTGTGTGTTGTTATGTTGCTGTAAGTTTGTGTGTTAGATGAAAAACAGTGTGTGTTGTTATGTTGCTGTAAGTTTGTGTGTTAGATGAAAAACAGTGTGTGTTGTTATGTTGCTGTAAGTTTGTGTGTTAGATGAAAAACAGTGTGTGTTGTTATGTTGCTGTAAGTTTGTGTGTTAGATGATACACAGTGTGTGTTGTTATGTTGATGTAAGTTTGTGTGTTAGATGATACACAATGTGTGTTGTTATGTTGCTGTAAGTTTGTGTGTTAGATGATACACAGTGTGTGTTGTTATGTTGATGTAAGTTTGTGTGTTAGAGAATACACAGTGTGTGTTGTTATGTTGCTGTAAGTTTGTGTGTTAGATGATACACAGTGTGTGTTGTTATGTTGCTGTAAGTTTGTGTGTTAGATGATACACAGTGTGTGTTGTTATGTTGCTGTAAGTTTGTGTGTTAGATGATACACAGTGTGTGTTGTTATGTTGCTGTAAGTTTGTGTGTTAGATGATACACAGTGTGTGTTGTTATGTTGCTGTAAGTTTGTGTGTTAGATGATACACAGTGTGTGTTGTTATGTTGCTGTAAGTTTGTGTGTTAGATGATACACAGTGTGTGTTGTTATGTTGCTGTAAGTTTGTGTGTTAGATGATACACAGTGTGTGTTGTTATGTTGCTGTAAGTTTGTGTGTTAGATGATACACAGTGTGTGTTGTTATGTTGATGTAAGTTTGTGTGTTAGATGATACACAGTGTGTGTTGTTATGTTGCTGTAAGTTTGTGTGTTAGATGATAAACAGTGTGTGTTGTTATGTTGCTGTAAGTTTGTGTGGTGTTAAAGGTTCAGTGTTGTCGTGACAGCATATGTCACAATGTTTCTGTGTGTCAGAATGATGTTGAGAGCTGTAAACCGGTGTGAAGATGCTCTGACATCTGTTTACAGGTTTAAGACAGAAGCTGCTGTGTGATCCAGAGCAGAAGTAGAAATATTATATATTTATAGAATCTATGATTGTAAAAGTCAAACTTCTGCTCATCTGAATCATCAACTCATGTCATGTTTTTCATCTTCATTCACACCAATGATTCTCATTTTTCATTTCTTTACATTTGTTTTCTTTCTCTCTGACTGTGAGTGACACTAAAAGTTGTAGTTTAACACACTGTTCTCTTGTTCTTTCTCTCTCAGTCTGTGGAGCTGTGATCTGACAGAGAAAAGTTGTTTAGAACTGGTCTCAGTTTTCACATCAAACTCCTCAAGTCTGACAGAACTGAACCTGAGTGACAATAATCTTCAAGATTCAGGAGTGAAGCTGATCTCTGATGGACTGAAGAATCCAAACTGTAAACTCAAGACATTACAGTAAGTGAAACTATCATCATATTATTACATCTTTATTAGGATGATATTTATTATTGTACATCAGTGCTTCTGAACTCATGTGACACAACACACACACACACACACACACACACACACACACACACGCACGCACGCACACACACACACACACACACACACACACACACACACACAAACACAGGTACGCAAGACATTGAGTTTCTTTGTGTTTGAATGCAGTGTTTGTGTGTGAGTCCCTTCTGGTTTCTTCTGATGTGTTGGACTCTAAATGAATGAAAGAATAGATTTGATTGAAGGCATTACAGCTGAGAGTTGATGTAAAACTGAGATCAATCCTGTAAGTGTCTCAGTGTTCTAGTGTTTAGAGTTTATAGAGCTGATTCACACATCAACACTTTATCTTTCTGTCTCTAAATCAACATCAGTTCTTATTAAAAACTACAAGCAAATATATTTCTACTTTATTTCACTGGGAACAAATCTGTCATGAGAAAAGATAAAGTGGAGTGATATATTAAAAACATCTGAAGCAATAAAGATGAATCACATGGATGTAATTCTTGATGTGAAATGTGTTCAGGATTCTAGAAATGATCTGTGAATGTGATGGAGGAATACACAGTAAATACAGACACTATCACATCAATATTCCTGTAATAAATCATGTGATGTGTTCATGAGATTCAGAAAATATCACAGAATTTATATTCATGTGTTCATATGTTTTCAGTTAATTATCATTTCAGTTAAAACTGACCAATCAGAATCAAGTATTCTCAGGTGTAAAGAGATAAAGTGTTTGTGCATCTCTCAGTTTCTGTTTAATCTCTCTGTGTCCAATAAAGTATTCCACATCATCTGTTCTCTGCTTTAAAATATTAATTTAATCTTAGCCGAGAAGTAAAACAGACAAATTAACAAATAATAATCCTAAATCTTAAATATTAGAGATGTGGTAAAGAAAACTGTGTGACTCCGCTGTTTTCCAAAGAACAAACTGCTGTCAGACTGACACGCTTCCTAAAGAGCCAATACACAATCTTACCAACACATATTTTCATTGTAAAATACAAAATATTTATCCAAAAATCATATATGAATAAACTAATTTTACAAATATTCAAAACGGAAATGCTCTGCATAATAAAATATGAATAACTGAATCTGAACAAAATTAAGATCCTACAGAGTCTCTCAAAACTGTTCAGATAGTTTCATTTTATTTCTTTCATCAGAATAATATTATTTTTTATTCTTCATTTATTCACATTTGTTTTCTTTCTCTCTGACTGTGAGTGACACTAAAAGTTGTAGTTTAACACACTGTTCTCTTGTTATTTCTCTCTCAGACTGTGGAGCTGTGATCTGACAGAGAAAAGTTGTTCAGCACTGGTCTCAGTTCTCACATCAAACTCCTCAAGTCTGACAGAACTGAACCTGAGTGACAATAATCTTCAGGATTCAGGAGTGAAGCTGATCTCTGATGGACTGAAGAATCCAAACTGTAAACTCAAGACATTACAGTAAGTGAAACTATCATCATATTATTACATCTTTATTAGGATGATATTTATTATTGTACATCAGTGCTTCTGAACTCATGTAACACAAACAAGATGAAGAGTTACATCAAGTGTTTGATATAAAGATAGAGACACACACACACACACACACACACACACACACACACACACACACACACACACACACACACACACACACACCCTCACACACGCACGCACACACACACGCACGCACGCACGCACGCACACACACACACACACACACAGGTATGCAAGACATTGAGTTTCTTTGTGTTTGAATGCAGTGTTTGTGTGTGAGTCCCTTCTGGTTTCTTCTGATGTGTTGGACTCTAAATGAATGAAAGAATAGATTTGATTGAAGGCATTACAGCTGAGAGTTGATGTAAAACTGAGATCAATCCTGTAAGTGTCTCAGTGTTCTAGTGTTTAGAGTTTATAGAGCTGATTCACACATCAACACTTTATCTTTCTGTCTCTAAATCAACATCAGTTCTTATTAAAAACTACAAGCAAATATATTTCTACTTTATTTCACTGGGAACAAATCTGTCATGAGAAAAGATAAAGTGGAGTGATATATTAAAAACATCTGAAGTAATAAAGATGAATCACATGGATGTAATTCTTGAGCCAAAACACAATCTTAACAACACATATTTTCAATGTAAAATACAAAATATGCATCCAAAAATAATCTATGAATAAATGAATTTCACAAATATTCAAAACGGAAATGCTCTACATAATAAAATATGAATAACTGAATCTGAACAAAATTAAGATCCTACAGTCTCTCCAAAACTCTTCAGATAATTTCATTTTATTTCTGTCATCAGATTAATATATTTTCTTATTCTTCATTCATTTACATTTGTTTTCTTTCTATTTGACTGTGAGTGACACTAAAAGTTGTAGTTTAACACACTGTTCTCTTGTTCTTTCTCTCTCAGACTGTGGAGCTGTGATCTGACAGAGAAAAGTTGTTCAGCACTGCTCTCAGTTCTCACATCAAACTCCTCAAGTCTGACAGAACTGAACCTGAGTGAAAATAATCTTCAGGATTCAGGAGTGAAGCTGATCTCTGATGGACTGAAGAATCCAAACTGTAAACTCAAGACATTACAGTAAGTGGAACTGTCATCATATTATTACATCTTTATTAGGATGATATTTATTATTGTACATCAGTGCTTCTGAACTCATGTGACACAAACAAGATGAAGAGTTACATCAAGTGTTTGATATAAAGAGACACACGCACGCACGCACGCACGCACGCACGCACGCACGCACGCACACACACACACACACACACACTTATATTGCTGGAGAGGGTCAGTTATAGGAGTCAAGTAATGAATCTAGAAGTGAGATTGGTTTGTGATTTCCAGTAAACAGATTGAGTTTCTTTGTGTTTGAATGCAGTGTTTGTGTGTGAGTCCCTTCTGGTTTCTTCTGATGTGTTGGACTCTAAATGAATGAAAGAATAGATTTGATTGAAGGCATTACAGCTGAGAGTTGATGTAAAACTGAGATCAATCCTGTAAGTGTCTCAGTGTTCTAGTGTTTAGAGTTTATAGAGCTGATTCACACATCAACACTTTATCTTTCTGTCTCTAAATCAACATCAGTTCTTATTAAAAACTACAAGCAAATATATTTCTACTTTATTTCACTGGGAACAAATCTGTCATGAGAAAAGATAAAGTGGAGTGATATATTAAAAACATCTGAAGCAATAAAGATGAATCACATGGATGTAATTCTTGATGTGAAATGTGTTCAGGATTCTAGAAATGATCTGTGAATGTGATGGAGGAATACACAGTAAACACAGACACTATCACATCAATATTCCTGTAATAAATCATGTGATGTGTTCATGAGATTCAGAAAATATCACTGAATTTATATTCATGTGTTCATATGTTTTCAGTTAATTATTATTTTAGTTAAAACTGACCAATCAGAATCAAGTATTGTCAGGTTTAAAGAGATAAAGTGTGTTTGTGCATCTCTCAGTTTCTGTTTAATCTCTCTGTGTCCAATAAAGTATCCACATCATCTGTTCTCTGCTTTAAAATATTAATTTAATCTTAGCTGAGAATTAAAACAGACAAATTAACAAATTATAATCCTAAATCTTAAATATCAGAGTTGTGGTAAAGAAAACTGTGTGACTCCGCTGTTTTCCAAAGAACAAACTGCTGTCAGACTGACACGCTTCCTAAAGAGCCAATACACAATCTTAACAACACATATTTTTAATGTAAAATACAAAATATCATGTATCAATAAATGAATTTCACAAATATTCAAACCGGAAGTGCTCTGCATAATAAAACATTGATAACTGAATCTGAACAAAATTAAGATCCTACAGAGTCTCTCCAAAACTCTTCAGATAATTTCATTTTATTTCTGTCGTCAGATTAATACTATTTTTTATTCTTCATTCATTAACATTTGTTTTCTTTCTATCTGACTGTGAGTGAGTTGTAGTTTAACACACTGTTCTCTTGTTATTTCTCTCTCAGTCTGTGGAGCTGTAATCTGACAGAGAAAAGTTGTTCAGCACTGCTCTCAGTTCTCACATCAAACTCCTCAAGTCTGACAGAACTGAACCTGAGTCACAATAATCTTCAGGATTCAGGAGTGAAGCTGATCTCTGATGGACTGAAGAATCCAAACTGTAAACTCAAGACATTAAAGTGAGTGAAACTATCATCATATTATTACATCTTTATTAGGATGATATTTATTATTGTACATCAGTGCTTCTGAACTCATGTGACACAAATAAGATGAAGAGTTACATCAAGTGTTTGATATAAAGGTAGAGACACACGGACGCACGCACACACACACTTTATATCATAGATCATATATATTTAATGTAGTAATATCATCCAAACTTTCTTGACTGGATGTAATTCTTGATGTGAAATGTGTTCAGGATTCTAGAAATGATCTGTGAATGTGATGGAGGAAAACACAGTAAACACTGACACTATCACATCAGTGTGTGTTTGTCTTTCAGTTTCTGTTTAATCTCTCTGTGTCCAATAAAGTATTCCACATCATCTGTTTTCTGCTTTAAAATATTAATTTAATCTTAGCCGAGAAGTAAAACAGACAAATTAACAAATTATAATCCTAAATCTTAAATATTAGAGATGTGGTAAAGAAAACTGTGTGACTCCGCTGTTTTCCAAAGAACAAACTGCTGTCAGACTGACACGCTTCCTAAAGAGCCAAAACACAATCTTACCAACACATATTTTTAATGTAAAATACAAAATATTTATCCAAAAAGCATATATGAATAAACTAATTTCACAAATTCAAAATATTCTAACCTGAAATGCTCTACATTATAAAATATGAATAACTGAATCTGAACAAAATTAAAATCTAACAGAGTCTCTCCAAAACTCTTCTGATAGTTTCATTTTATTTCTGTCATCAGATTAATATTATTTTTTTATTCTTCATTTATTCACATTTGTTTTCTTTCTCTCTGACTGTGAGTGACACTAAAAGTTGTAGTTTAACACACTGTTCTCTTGTTCTTTCTCTCTCAGTCTGTGGAGCTGTGATCTGACAGAGAAAAGTTGTTTAGAACTGGTCTCAGTTTTCACATCAAACTCCTCAAGTCTGACAGAACTGAACTTGAGTGACAATAATCTTCAGGATTCAGGAGTGAAGCTGATCGCTGATGGACTGAAGAATCCAAACTGTAAACTCAAGACATTACAGTAAGTGAAACTATCATCATATTATTACATCTTTATTAGGATGATATTTATTATTGTACATCAGTGCTTCTGAACTCATGTGACACAAACAAGATGAAGAGTTACATCAAGTGTTTGATATAAAGAGACACACGCACACACGCACGCACGCACGCACGCACGCACGCACGCACGCACGCACGCACGCACACACACACACACACACACACACACACACACAGTGTTTGTGTGTGAGTCCCTTCTGGTTTCTTCTGATGTGTTGGACTCTAAATGAATGAAAGAATAGATTTGATTGAAGGCATTACAGCTGAGAGTTGATGTAAAACTGAGAACAAACAAAACAAGATGGCACGGAGTATGGCAGTCGTGTTGCGAGCTCCGCAAAAACTTTGCAGTTTTTCGTTTGTTTTACTTGTTTGTTTGTTGTTGTCTTATGTTTTGGAGGTTGTTTATTTAACTGTTTACGAACAGAAAACCGGACTTTGAGTTCCTGAACGCTGGCGGTTTGTTTACAGACACCGCATCAGAACCTTGTCAGACTCAGGTGCCGTTCTCTCCGACCTACTCTCCCAACCATTCTACTGGCTCATGTTCAGTCTCTGTGCAACAAAACTCAGTGAACTGCGGGCACGGATCTCATCCCAGCGAGAAACAAGATACTGCTGTATTATCTGCCTCACAGAAACCTGGATGTGTGCAGAGGTTCCAGAATCAGCCATCGAGCTCACCGGGTTCTCTGTGCACCGCTCGGACAGATCTTAAGAGCTCACAGGGAAGAGCAGAGGTGGAGGGGTTTGTTTCTTTATTAACAACTAGTGGTGTGATGAGAGGAACCAACACTTTATTACATCTTTCTGCTCTCCTGATCTGGAGTTTCACATGCTTCTGTGTCGACCATTCTGGCTACCGAGGGAGTTCACAGTGATCATCATCACAGCTGTTTACATTCCTCCCCAAGCCAAAACAGAACAGGATCTTAAGGATCTGTACAGGAACATAAGTCAGCAGGAGACTGCACACTCAGAGGCAGCGTTTATTGTCATGGGGGATTTTAACAGAGCTAATTTTATGACAATAGCACCAAAATACTGTCAACACATCACCATTAACACTCGTTGTGATCGTGTACTGGACCATTGTTATTCTCCCTTCCGGGACGCCTACAAGTCTCTGTCCCGCCCACCGTTCGGCCAATCAGATCACTGCTCCATTCTGCTGCTGCCCGCCTATAGGCAGAAACTGAAAAAGGAAGCCCCCTGCCCTCAGGACAATTCAGTGCTGGTCGGACCAATCAGACGCTACACTTCAGGACTATTTTGATCACGTGGACTGGGACATGTTCCGGGTAGTGCTGATGACGACATCGAGGCGTACTCAGACACTGTCACGTGTTTCATCAGGAAGTGTTTAGATGATGTGGTGCCGACAAAAACTATCCGAATCTACCCCAACCAGAAACCCTGGATTAACAGGAATGTTCGAGCAGCCTTGTCAGCACGAACATCCGCTTTTAAATCCGAAGATGATGATGATCGCAAAAAAAGCCAGTTCCGATCTCAGGAAAACCATCAGAACCGCTAAAAGACAATATAAAAGCAAGGTGGAAGATCAATTCAACACCAATGATTCACGAAGCATGTGGCAGGGGATCACTATAAAGGGAATAAAGCAGCTAATGTGAACATCGCTGCCTCTCTGCCGGATGAGCTGAATAACTTCTATGCTCGTTTCGAGGCTCACAGCCCCGCCCACACAGAGAGAGTCCCCGCAGCTGCTGCAGAAGACGTGACGTCACTCTCCGTCTCTGTCGCAGATGTAACCCGATCCTTTAGACGGGTAAATATCCGGAATGCTGCGGGTCCGGATGGCATCCCAGGCCATGTGCTCCGAGCATGCGCATACCAGCTGGCCGGTGTCTTCACAGACATCTTCAACCTCTCCCTCTGTCTGTCTGTGGTCCCTTCATGCTTCAAGACATCAACCATTGTGCCCATACCAAAGAAAAGCAAAACCACATGTTTAAATGACTGAAGGCCTGTTGCTCTCACACCAATCTTCAGTAAGTGTTTTGAGAGACTCATCAGAGACTACATCTGCTCTGTGCTGCCCGCCTCACTGGACCCTTTACAGTTTGCATACCGCAGCAATCGCTCCACAGATGACGCCATTGCTTTCACCCTACACACTGCTCTCTCCCACCTGGAAAACAAGAACTCCTATGTGAGGATGCTGTTTGTGGACTACAGCTCAGCATTCAACACCATAGTGCCTTCCACACTTGTTGAGAAGCTCCAGAATCTTCCACTGAACATATCTTTGTGCAACTGGATCCTAGACTTCCTGACAGGCAGAAGTCAGGTGGTCTAAATGGGAAATAACACCTCATCCCCGCTGACCCTCAACACTGGTGCTCCTCAGGGCTGTGTTCTCAGCCCACTCCTGTGCTCCCTGTACACGCACGACTGTACAGCTACGCACAGCTCCAATGTGACTGTCAAGTTTGCTGATGACACAACTGTCATAGGCCTGATGACCGACAACGATTAGACGGCCTACAGAGAGGAGGTGAGCACCCTGACTAAATGGTGTCAGGAGAACCACCTCTCAATCAAGACTGACAACACCAAGGAGCTGGTGGTAGACTTCAGGAAACGGAGCAGAGAACACAGACCCATCACTATCGGCGAGACACCTGTGGAGCGGGTGAGCAGTTTCAAGTTCCTCGGCGTCAACATCAGCGAGGATCTCACCTGGTCCATTCACACCGACGCGGTGCTGAAGAAAGCACAACAGCACCTCTTCTTCCTGAGAATGCTGAGGAAGTTTGGCATGAGCCCCAGCATCCTCAGAACCTTCTACACCGGCACCATAGAGAGCATCCTGACGAGCTGCATCACTGCCTGGTTTGGAAACAGCACTGCTGGCAACCGCAAAGCTCTGAAAAGGGTCGTGCGAACTGCCAGCCACATCGTCGGAGGTGAGCTTCCCTCCCTCCAGGACATCAACACCAGGCGGTGCATAAGAAAATCCCGGAAGATCATCAGGGACTCCAGCCACCCATCTCTCAGACTGCTGTCTATGCTGCCCTCAGGAAGACGTCTCCGCAGCATCCGCTCCCGCACGAGTCGACTGAGGGATAGCTTTTTCCCTCAGGCTATCCGACTCATGAACAATCAGAACTGATACACTCCCACACACAATATGTCACACACTGCACTTTACCTCCAAAATTTAACACTCTACAATATATACACACTGCACTTTAAACAACAGTCTACTTTGATCCTATGCACAACTACTTACTGTATTCAGACTACGTCCACACTGCTGCACCTTAGCATATTTCTATGCACATCTTTGTTTACATATGCAGAACGTGCACTCTGTGTTTAGTGTGTAATGTGAAGTGCTTAATGTCGATGAGCTCCTGGACCGGTTAGGTAGAGCCCGATACATATCAACCCTAGATCTAACTAAGGGGTATTGGCAGGTTCCCCTGAGTGAGGAGGCCAAGCCAAAAACTGCATTCTCAACTCCCTCCGGGCATTGGCAGTACAAAGTTCTCCCGTTCGGCCTGCATGGTGCTCCGGCCACCTTCCAACGGCTGATGGACATCGTTTTGCGGCCCCACCAGGCCTATGCCGCAGCCTACTTAGATGATGTGGTGGTTCACTCTGAGACCTGGGACGAACACCTGGACCGCCTCCGGAGGGTGCTCAGCGAACTTCGGAGGGCTGGGCTCACTGTCAACCCTCGCAAGTGCCACCTGGCAATGTCTGAAGCGAGTTATCTGGGGTACCAAGTAGGACGAGGGCTCATCCGGCCACAGGAAAAGAAAGTCAAGGCCGTCCGTGACGCTCCCAAACCCAAAACAAAGTCCCAGGTACGAGCTTTTCTAGGGTTGGCAGGGTACTATCGGTGTTTTATCCCCAACTTCTCCTCTATAGCTGCCCCCTTGACAGACCTGACCAGGAAAGGACAGCCAGAGAGGGTAAGCTGGACACCGGAGACAGAACAGGCCTTTGGCCTGTTTAAACGGGCCCTTACATCGGAACCGGTGCTACGAGCTCCAGATTTCCAACGTCCTTTCCTCCTCCAGACTGATGCGTCGGATGTTGGCCTGGGAGCAGTCCTGTCCCAGGTTCAGGAGGGAGAAGAGCATCCAGTCTTATACATAAGCCGGAAGTTGACCCCAGCAGAAAGGAGGTATGCCACGGTTGAAAAGGAGGCCCTGGCTGTAAAATGGGCTGTCCTTGAGCTTAAATACTATTTGCTGGGGAGGAAGTTCACGCTGTTTACGGACCATGCCCCACTGCAATGGATGGCTCGAACCAAAGAGACGAACGCCAGGGTTACCCGTTGGTTCCTAGCCTTGCAAGATTTCCGGTTTGAGGTCAGGCACAGACCAGGAACGGCCAATGCCAATGCAGATGGTCTCTCGAGACTCGAGGAAGCGTTCTCAGGTCTGGCAAGGGTCACTCCCCTCCCGGCCCCACATTCACCCCTGACAGCTCAGTGGGAGGCCACCAGGCTGACGCTTAGGGGGGGGGAGTGTGATGGGTATCCCGCAACACATTCAGCGTCACCCAGGAAACCCACAAGATACACTTGGACCCGATCATCCTCATCGAGCTCCCCAGCTGCAGCTACTTCCCAAAAGGGAATAAAAGCCATGCAGCCATCGAGCTCGGTGAGGAATATTCAGATACCAGTGCACCCCACTAATCTGTCTTCTTCAACTACTTGTTCCTTTCAGAGAGCAGCGTGTGAGCACCAGACGTACACTCATCTGTTGACTGCACCCCACGCACTCTCTGCATCCCGGGACCGCTACACCCCAGCCGGTCAGCGAACCCGGAAACCACGATCGCACTTATTGCCACGAAACGATTGTGAATAAATTACCCTCCGGGGCACTTACCTGGAACTGTTGTTGTGTCGTCCTTCTTGCCCTGCTACAGTACACACTGTGTTGATTGTTTCGACTGTAAGTTTGTCCAATAGTAAACTGTGTGTACTGATTATATGTATAGCATATTGCACACTGTCTTATGTGGAAGTCTGTACTATATGTTACGTGTTACATGTTACCTGTACTGCGCTGTTTTTGGAGCAAGCTCCCAAGAATTTCACTCACCAGGGCACATGTGATGTAGTGATGTGACAATAAAAAGTGAATTGAAACTGAGATCAATCCTGTAAGTGGCTCAGTGTTCTAGTGTTTAGAGTTTATAGAGCTGATTCACACATCAACACTTTATCTTTCTGTCTCTAAATCAACATCAGTTCTTATTAAAAACTACAAGCAAATATATTTCTACTTTATTTCACTGGGAACAAATCTGTCATGAGAAAAGATAAAGTGGAGTGATATATTAAAAACATCTGAAGTAATAAAGATGAATCACATGGATGTAATTCTTGATGTGAAATGTGTTCAGGATTCTAGAAATGATCTGTGAATGTGATGGAGGAATACACAGTAAACACAGACACTATCACATCAATATTCCTGTAATAAATCATGTGATGTGTTCATGAGATTCAGAAAATATCACTGAATTTATATTCATGTGTTCATATGTTTTCAGTTAATTATTATTTCAGTTAAAACTGACCAATCAGAATCAAGTATTCTCAGGTGTAAAGAGATAAAGTGTGTTTGTGCATCTCTCAGTTTCTGTTTAATCTCTCTGTGTCCAATAAAGTATCCACATCATCTGTTTTCTGCTTTAAAATATTAATTTAATCTTAGCTAAGAAGTAAAACAGACAAATTAATAAATAATAATCCTAAATCTTAAATATTAGAGATGTGGTAAAGAAAACTGTGTGACTCCGCTGTTTTCCAAAGAACAAACTGCTGTCAGACTGACACGCTTCTTAAAGAGCCAATACACAATCTTACCAACACATATTTTCATTGTAAAATACAAAATATTTATCCAAAGAATCATGTTTGAATAAATTTATTTCATATATATTCAAAAGTGAAATGCTCTTTTAGCCGTTACATCAGAATCAGAATGAGCTTTATTGCCCGGTGTGCTTGCAACACGAGGAATTTGTTTTAGTTACAGAACTTCCAGTACACAACGTAAGTGACAAGACAAGAAACAAGTAAGATAATAAAAATAAATATGTAAGATTAACACACAGAGAGCTATAGTGTATATACTGATGATTTATAATTATGAAGATAAAAGTTATAAGGTGCTATATGTGAATGTCTGAGACAGTGTGCATCTAGTGTACAATAGATACTCTACTTCGCTTGTGTATCAATATGAATGATAGGATACACAGTAACAGCTGAACCAAGATGGCGCCGAGTATGTTGCCGAGTATGGCTGCCGTGTTGCGAGCTCCGGGAAAACTTTGCAGTTTTTCGTTTGTTCTACTTGTTTGTTTGTTTTTGTCCTATGTTTTGGATGTTGTTTGTTTAACTGTCTACGACAGGCAAACACTTCTTAACATAGGTGCCTTCGTCGCGAACAGAAAACCGGACTTTGAGTTCCTGAACGCCGGCGGTTTGTTTACAGACACCGCATCGGAACCCTTTGTTTGTGCTGCACGGACGCGACAGAAGAAACGCCGCCGGAAAAGAGGGAAGAGAGCCGGCGTGCTCGTCAGACTCAGACGCCGATCTCTCCGACCTCCTCTCCCTTCAATTTTACTGGCCAATGTTCAATCTCTGGACAATGAACTCTGTGAACTGAGGGCACGGATCTCATACCAACGAGAAACACGAGACTGCTGTATTATCTGCCTCACAGAGACCTGGATGTGTGCAGAGGTTCCAGACTCAGCCATCGAGCTCACCGGGTTCTCCGTGCACCGCGCGGACAGAACTAAAGAGCTCACAGGGAAGAGCAGAGGTGGAGGAGTTTGTTTCTTTATTAACAACTCATGGTGTGATGAGAGGAACCAACACTCTATTACATCTTTCTGCTCTCCTGATCTGGAGTTTCATATGCTTCTGTGTTGACCATTCTGGCTACCGAGGGAGTTCACAGCGATCATCATCACAGCTGTTTACATTCCTCCTCAAGCCAACACAGAGCAGGCACTCAAGGATCTGTACATGAATATCAGTCAGCAGGAGACCGTGCACCCAGAGGCAGCGTTTATTGTCATGGGGGATTTTAACAGAGCTAATTTCAGGACAATAGCACCAAAATACTGTCAACACATCACCATTAACACTCGTGGTGATCGTGTTTTGGACCATTGCTATTCTCCCTTCCGGGATGCCTACAAGTCTCTGTCCCGCCCACCGTTCGGCAAATCAGATCACTGCTCCATTCTGCTGCTGCCCGCCTATAGGCAGAAACTGAAGCGGGAAGCCCCCGCCCTCCGGACAATTCAGTGCTGGTCGGACCAATCAGACGCAACACTACAGGACTGTTTTGATCACGTGGACTGGGACATGTTCCGGGCAGCGTCTGATGACGACATCGAGCTGTACTCAGACTCTGTCACGTGTTTCATCAGGAAGTGTATAGATGATGTGGTGCCGACTAAAACAATCCGTATCTACCCCAACCAGAAACCCTGGATTAACAGGAATGTTCGAGCAGCCTTGTCAGAGCGGACATCCGCTTTTAAATCCGGAGATGCTGACGATCGCAAACAAGCAAGTTACGATCTCAGGAAAACTATCAGAACCGCAAAAAGACAATACAAAACCAAGGTGGAGGATCAATTCAACACCAAGGATTCACGAAGTATGTGGCAGGGCATCAGTAACATCACGGACTATAAAGGGAATAAAGCAGCTAATGTAAACATCGCTGCCTCTCTACCGGATGAGCTGAATAACTTCTATGCTCGTTTCGAGGCTCACAGCCCCGCCCACACAGAGAGAGTTCCCGCAGCTGCTGCAGAAGACGTGACGTCACTCTCCGTCTCTGTCGCGGATGTCACCCGATCCTTCAGACGGGTAAATATCCGTAAAGCTGCGGGTCCTGATGGCATCCCAGGCCGTGTGCTCCGAACATGCGCATACCAGCTGGCAGGTGTCTTCACAGACATCTTCAACCTCTCCCTCTGTCTGTCTGTGGTCCCTGCATGCTTTAAGACATCAACCATCGTGCCCATACCCAAGAAGACCAAAACCACATGTTTAAATGACTGGAGGCCTGTTGCTCTCACACCAATCTTCAGTAAGTGTTTTGAGAGACTGATCAGAGATTACATCTGCTCTGTGCTGCCCGCCTCACTGGACCCTTTACAGTTTGCATACCGCAGCAATCGCTCCACAGACGACGCCATTGCTTTCACCCTACACACTGCTCTCTCCCACCTGGAAAACAAGAACTCCTATGTGAGGATGCTGTTTGTGGACTACAGCTCAGCATTCAACACCATAGTGCCTTCCACACTTGTTAAGAAGCTCCAGAATCTTGGACTGAACAGATCTCTGTGCAGCTGGATCCTGGACTTCCTGACAGGCAGAAGTCAGGTGGTCAGAATGGGCAGCAACACCTCATCCCCGCTGACCCTCAACACTGGTGCTCCTCAGGGCTGCGTTCTCAGTCCACTCCTGTACTCCCTGTACACGCACGACTGTACAGCCATGCACAGCTCCAATGTCATTGTCAAGTTCGCTGACGACACAACCGTCATAGGCCTGATCACCGACAATGATGAGACGGCCTACAGAGAGGAGGTGAGCACCCTGACTAAATGGTGTCAGGAGAACCACCTCTCAATCAAGACTGACAACACCAAGGAGCTGGTGGTAGACTTCAGGAAACGGAGCAGAGAACACAGACCCATCACTATCGGCGAGACACCTGTGGAGCGGGTGAGCAGTTTCAAGTTCCTCGGCGTCAACATCAGCGAGGATCTCACCTGGTCCATTCACACCGACGCGGTGCTGAAGAAAGCACAACAGCGCCTCTTCTTCCTGAGAAGGCTGAGGAAGTTTGGCATGAGCCCCAGCATCCTCAGAACCTTCTACACTTGCACCATAGAGAGCATCCTGACGAGCTGCATCACTGCCTGGTTTGGAAACAGCACTGCTGGCAACCGTAAAGCTCTGAAAAGGGTCGTGCGAACTGCCAGCCACATCGTCGGAGGTGAGCTTCCCTCCCTCCAGGACATCTACACCAGGCGGTGCATAAAGAAATCCCGGAAGATCATCAGGGACTCCAGCCACCCATCTCACAGACTGCTCTCTATGCTGCCCTCAGGAAGACGTCTACGCAGCATCCGCTCCCGCACGAGTCGACTGAGGGATAGCTTTTTCCCTCAGGCTATACGACTCATGAACAATCAGAACTGACACACCCCCACACACAATATGTCACACACTGCACTTTAACGGCAAGTTTAACACTGGACAATATTTACACACTGCACTTTAAACAACAGCCTACCTCATCCATGCACAACTTGTTTACACTGTTACATTGTTTACATTATGCAGAACGTGCACACTCTGTGTTTAGTGTTTAATGTTTTTCTCGTGCTAAATGTATGTATGTTGAATGTTTCGACTGTGTTGTCTATGGTACACTGTGTGTACTGACTATATGTATGTGCATATTGCACACTGTCTTATGTCTGCACTATATGTTACATGTTATATGTTACATGTACTGCGCTGTTTTTGGAGCAAGCTCCTAAGAATTTCACTCACCAGGGCACACGTGCCGTGGTGATGTGACAATAAAAGTGAATTGAATTAACAGGCCCGATCACCAGGTTCACTACGGAGGGCAAAAATGATGCACAAGGACCAGACAGTCTTGTCTCGCTATGTGTCTCATCAGACATCGCACAGAGCGCCGATCATATGACGAATCGTGCTTTCCTTTTAGTTAAAACCTATTTTTTTAGTTTTCACTTTTCGGAACAGCTTTTTTATAAAAGACTATTTTAAAAGAATTTAATATTCTTTTATAAAAATAAATGTATACTAGTTTATTTTTAATTTCCTCTAACCAACTCAATCCTATATGGGTTACACTCTGCATAATAAAACATTTATAACTGAATCTGAACAAAATTAAGATCCTACAGAGTCTCTCCAAAACTCTCAGATAATTTTATTTCTGTCATCAGATTAATATAATTTTTATTCTTCATTCATTTACATTTGTTTTCTTTCTCTCTGACTGTGTGTGACACTAAAAGTTGTAGTTTAACACACTGTTCTCTTGTTATTTCTCTCTCAGTCTGAGGAACTGTAATCTGACAGAGAAAAGTTGTTTAGAACTGGTCTCAGTTCTCACATCAAACTCCTCAAGTCTGACAGAACTGGATCTGAGTTTCAATAATCTTCAGGATTCAGGAGTGAAGCTGATCTCTGATGGACTGAAGAATCCAAACTGTAAACTCAAGACATTACAGTAAGAAAATATTTAATTAATAAGATTAAATGTGTGTTTGAAGGTTAATCATGTTTCTATAATGTTGTTCATCATAATAAATAGTTGATCTGTCTGATCAGAATCCATTGAGCTGATGATTTTAATCTTTAGATTATATCTCAGTTGTGTATCTATCTGGATATGTTCTGTTGATTATAATCACACACATCTCATTATAATTCATGACTTTATTTGCTGTAAGTGTCAGGAGTTCTTCTTCTCTCTTCAGTTTGTCAGGATGCAGGATTGGAGATGGAGGTTTTATTGATCTGGCTTCAGCTCTGATATCAAACACAAACTCACATCTGACAGAACTGGATCTGAGCTATAATAATGCAGGACATTCAGGAGTGAAGCAGATCTCAGATCTACTGAGGGATCCAAACTGTAAACTCAAGGCATTAAAGTAAGAAAATCCCTAAAGTATTAAGATTAAATATAAGAGTTATATAAAAGTTCATTAAAATCATTTTCATATAATGTTGTTCCTTATAATAAGTAGATAGATAATCTTTAGATTATATCTCAGTATGTTTATTTTATAACCGTATGTGTTCTGTTGATTATAATCACACACATCTCATTATAATTCATGACTTTATTTGCTGTAAGTGTCAAGAGTTCTTCTTCTCTCTTCAGTTTGTCTAAATGCATGATTGGAAATGAAGGTTTTATTGATCTGGCTTCAGCTCTGAGATCGAACACAAACTCACATCTGACAGAACTGGATCTGAGAAGAAATAAAGCAGGAGATTCAGGAGTGAAGCAGATCTCAGATCTACTGAAGATTCCAAACTGTAAACTACATATACTACTTTGAGTATATAAACATTCTTCATGACTTCTGTACTAGTGCTGTTTTATTCTGGTACTGATGAATATGTGTTATTTCTAGCAATACTTCCAGATTATTCTCATGAATCTCACCCTAAATACGTAAAAAGACATCCCAACCTGCAAAAAGTCATTTCAGGGAGATATCCCGAAGCACTCCCCCACAAACCCCCAATACCCCCCCACCATACACCCCAACTACCCCCTCCCAGGTATGTAACTATTTACATACACCCCAAATTAGCAAAAACAACCGACATGACTTATTTGAATAAACGTTTTAAACAAACAAAAATTAATAATATGTATGGGACGTAAAAACAAACAAGAAGTGTCAGTGTATAAGTGCGTACATTACATTTATGAAGTGTTTCATAGTTAATCCACTTTCACCAAAGTCACAACTTCCTCACTATGTTTATCATGTATAATACTTCTTACTACACTTTTATTTTAAAAAAAGGGCCATTATATCCAATCTTACGGTGGCATTATGAAGAAAAATACACATTTGATCTTAAAACAACAATATACAAATCTTTACAAAAAACAATGACCAGTGTTCGTGGCCGGACTGATGGGTTGATGGGTAAATAATTAGGTTAATTTGATTAGTTTAACGATATGTAACTCATATTGAAACTTGCTGATTTGGTTAATCATGATGATGATGTGCCGAGTTTACGTCAGTATTAATCCATTGTAATGGCGGACAAGTGGCCAAAAGACACTTTTTTAACTACTGCTATTTTAAGCGCCACACAGTGCAATGCTTCTCAAATTAAATATATTGTATGCTGTGAAAATATACACACAGCTAAAGACACTGCTTTACATAGTGCTAAACAAAGCCCTTAAACCGTGATTTATTTATGATATAGCCTGGGCTCACGTACTGTATTGCTTTTATAAAACAGTTTCAACACAATATATCAATTCAATTCACTTTGAATGGGCTTAGAGGATTGTACCTTGACTGTGTTATTGATGGGCAACCCTGCAGAGCCCTGGTGGATACTGGGTCCACCATTTGTCTGATCCTAAAAGGATTTTTACCAGGAACTGCCGGTCCTCTTCCGGGGGACTGGACCCCCACCAATACTGAACTCCTCACCGTCACGGGTGAAAGGACAGTTATGCCGGGGAGGAAGTTCCTTTCTGTGGTGGTGGGGATGAGCCAAACAAACCATGAGTGTATCGTTGGGTTGGACTTGTTGGCCCAGTGGGGAGCATGTGTCGATGTGTCGGGGCCCGCACTCTGCTCAGGTAACAAGAGTGTGCCACTTCGGTCGGGTCGGAGCCATCATGGAGAGGCTACTGTCCCGCAACCACCGCTTAAACACCAGTTATCAATAGCTCCGGCCTCCAGCCGCTACACAAGATCTGCAGAGACTCAAGTGGTGCTCCAGGGGAATATTGCGGCTCAGTCCAGTGCATCCCAGTCATTAGCACTGCACTCTCCTATCACCCATCCATCAGCTGAGACTGTGGCTGCTGTTGAGGAGTTGGGGCGGCGAAGCAGTGAGCATCTGAGCATGCTGCAGCAGGAGCAGCTGCATTGCCTACTGAAAGACTTTATGGACATTTTTGCCGCCCGAGACGAGGATTGTTCAAGGACATCTTTGGTGCAGCATCACATTGATACTGGCCCCGCTGCTCCCATTCGCTAGCGGCCCCCACAGACTGCCTCTCGCCAAACGCCAGGCTGCTGAAGAAAGGATCAGAGATATGGCAGCTAACGGCATTATAGAGCCCTCAGACAGTCCCTGGGCTGCACCTATGGTCATGGTGCGGAAGAAAACAGGGGGGTGGCGCCCTTGCGTGTACTTTCGGCGGCTAAATTCGGTCACCCGCAAGGACTCATACCCACTTCCGCGCATTGATGACGCACTGGATTATGTTGCTGGATCTTGTTGGTTCAGCTCTTTGGACTTGCGTAGTGGATATTGGCAAGTGGAGCTGGCGGCGGAGGCCCGGCCCAAAACTGCATTTACCATAGGGCAAGGACTGTGGCAGTTTAAGGTGATGCCCTTTGGACTTTGTAATTCCCCAGCCACATTTGAGAGGCTGATGGAGCAGGCCCTCAAAGACATTCCCCGTACCCGCTGTGTGGTCTATTTGGACGATCTGTTGGTTCATGCCAGAGACTTTGACTGTGCTTTCCACAACGTAAGGGAGGTCCTGACAGCCATCCGTAATGCCGGACTTCGGTTGAACCCGGCAAAGTGTAACCTGCTCACCTGCCAAACACAGTTCCTGGGGCACGTGTTAGTGAGAGCGGGGTGGCCACTGATCCAACAAAGGTGGCCACAGTGAGGGACTGGCCCCCACCAACCAACATCGCTGAGCTGCGGAGCTTTTTAGGCCTGGCCTCCTATTATAGGAGGTATGTCAAAGACTTTGCCACCATCGCTAGCCCCTTACATCAGCTGACAAATAAAGGTCGGCAATTCGGGTGGTCCGAGGACTGTGCGGCAGCCTTCCATCAGCTAAAAGCTGCCCTTATTGATGCTCCTGTCCTGGCCTACCCTGATCCCAATCAACCTTTCCTGGTGGACACTGATGCTAGCAATGTGGGGATCGGTGCTGTACTCTCCCAAAAGGGGGAGACTGGAGAGCGAGTTGTGGCCTATTATAGTTGCAGCCTCAGTCGTCCTGAGAGAAACTACTGTGTCACCCGGCGGGAGTTGTTAGCTGTGGTCCTAGCAGTCCGTCACATCAGGCCCTACCTCTTGGGCACCAGGTTCACACTTAGGACCGACCAAGCTAGCCTCACCTGGATGCTGAACTTCCGCCAACCTGAGGGTCAGGTGGCAAGGTGGCTGGAGATCCTCCAAGAGTACGACTTCGTGGTTCAGCACCGACCAGGGCGACAGCATGCAAACGCTGATGCCCTCTCCAGACGTCCATGCCTTGCTGACGAATGGCGGTATTGTGCCCACCTGGAAGCACGAGATCTGGGCCCATCGTCGGCAGCAGCAGAGCCGGGTGGTGGAGATGGAGGGCCATTCACCATCGAGCACCTGAGACAACAGCAGGCAAATGACCCAGTTCTGGTGAAGGTGAAGGGTTGGCTCGAGCACGTCCGGACTGGCCAGAGGTGTCCTCACAGGGGCCTGAGATCAAGTCACTTCATTCTCAGTGGGGCAGCCTGGAGCTCCACAATGATGTGATCTACAGGCGGTGGCAGGCACCCAGGGGGGGAATTGACCGTCTGCAACTCCTGGTTCCCCACGCTCTGCAGCCAGAAGTTCTCCGTTGGGTTCATGGGGCAGCTGGAGCTGGTCATTTTGGGAACTCTGAAACAGTGCGGCGGCTACGGCAGTGGTACTACTGGCCGGGGTGTTGGCAGGATGCAGAGCTACACGTTCACTGCTGCGATGTCTGCACAGCACAGAAGGGACCCAGCCAACGCTCTCACGTGCCGTTGCAGCAGTACCTAGTCAGGGCACCAATGGAGAGGATCGGAGTGGATATCTTGGGACCTTTTCCCATCACAGAGGCCGGCAACCGCTTTGTCCTGGTAGCTATGGACTATTTTACGAAGTGGCCTGAAGCATATGCGGTGCCGGATCAGAGTGCTTCCACGTCAGCACAACGATTAGTGGATGAGATGTTTGCCCGTTTTGGGGTTCCGGATGAACTTCGCAGTGATCAGGGGCGGAACTTTGAAAGTCGGTTGTTCAGCGAGGTGTGCAAACGGCTTGGGGTAAAAAAAACAAGAACCACTCCCCTCCACCCTCAAAGCGATGGACTGGTTGAGCGGTTCAGCCGTACCTTGGCCACCCAACTTGCCATCTTGACTAGCCAGCACCAGAGAGACTGGGACCAGCATTTGCCCCTGCTCCTGTGGGCATATAGGACAGCAGTGCAGGAGTCAAGTCAGTGCACACCGGCAGCACTAATGTTTGGGAGGGAGCTCCGCACACCAGTGGATTTGGTGTTCGGGGCGCCCCCCGAGCCGGAGATTGCTGGTGGACCAGAACTGGACTACTACCGGCGATTGAAGGAGCGGCTGGACACAGTTCATCGACTGGCCAGGGAGGCTCTAGAGGACACTGGAGCCCGCCAAAAGCGAGCGTACGATACCCGGGCTCGCGGGCCTACCCTTAAGCCAGGGGACAGAGTATGGGTGTTCTGCCCTCAGAGAAAGCGGGGGTTGTCACCCAAACTGACTCATCATTGGCAGGGACCCGGAGAGATTCTAGATCAAATTTCGGAGGTGGTCTTCCAGGTTGTGTAATGACCTGGAGGTCAGTGCTGGCAGCCAGGTGCGTTATGGGTATTTGTTGGGTGTTCAATTGTGGGTGGGATGTTTGAGTTTTTCTGTTGGTTGTGTTATGTGTTCATGAGCGGGTTGATTTGGGTATATTTGTGTTCATTTGCATCCCTGTTGTATGAATGAGTAGATGTCACCATCGTGGAGAGAGATGTGTGGATGAATGACTTGTGGTGTAACCTTGAATGTGTTAAGTTTGATCAGTGAACTCTGAATAAAAGAGCAACAGATAATACTGCCTATTGTGAATTATTTGTTAATACCTCTGCTCACAAAGACACTCAGGGTCGTGTGGTGTATGGGACATGAGTGTTCTTTCTGCCTGCTCATGATAGTGTATGGAACGCCAAATGGGTCAGAATACGCGTGCTTTTCAACGCCGTATTAATTTCAAAACGCCGTTTTCAGAACGCAGCCAGGTGTTAAATAAGCGCCGTTATGCGTTAAGTTAACGCCTGACGTCACTTAAGATGTAAATGTATTTACTCATCTACATGGACAAACCTCTCATGTCTGTGAGGACTCTACGGAGAGATTATAACTGTACATATAAGACCAAATGCCCCTGAATGAGCTTTTGTCACCCCAGACACGAATGAGTGCAAATGTGGATATTATTTTATTACAGTTAAATTAATAAGAAAGTAATATAATTATTGTTTATTATATTATATTTTGAGTAGGCTATCATTTCTATTTAATTAACAGTTGGCCATAGTTTCACAAAAATAGAAATTCTGTTCATCTACATTTACTCAAATCAAACTAGTTTCCAACCTTATGCCCTTATTGCATTTTAGAATCATATGAAGATATTTTGAAGAAAGCTCATAACCAAACTGTTTTAGTCTGTAAATATATGTTGACTCAAATGCGAATTCTAAAACAAAGTATAGCTTGTGTAATCCTAAATAAAATATAATTTTTAAAGCCACATTTTGTTTCTGTTTTCTCATTCTTATCTTTTCTCATTTAACACAATTTGCTATTTTTTCTTCCTTTTCTTCCGATAAACTGAAATCATACTCAAAAGTAAGATACCTGAATTTTACAATGAAGCACTTACACACACGCACGCACGTACACACACACACACGCACGCACGCACATTTTAGAGCGAAAACATTTTGATTTACATTCTTGATACACATCAAGGTACTTAACTTTTTTTTGCATTAAGGAATATTTACAAACTTTGTGTATAACAAATACGTTATGAGATTAATGTTTAAAATATGAAGTTTTGAATATAGAAATATTGAACAATTGAAATGACTCAATTTATGAAATGAACCTGAAACGGCCAGTATGTTTCAGCTTTTCACTGAATCGTTTATTAAATCTGATTCTTCTAAGATTTTATGACAGCACCGGATGTAGTGTCTGGCGCGCTTTTTAAATTATTGGCCATTATTAATCTCTGTATCAGAGAACAACAAAGATGTCTGGTGTACCTAATAATTTTAGAAGACGTCTCAGTGGGTTTAGGGATCGTATAAATGCCCAACTTGACAGTTTACTTGAATCATCTCCACCAGAGCTTGGAGAACAATGTCTTGTAGACAGGTAGGGAACTCTGACTTGAAAATATCACTTTAAAGTAATAAACTAAATAGTGAAATGTTCGAAAAAAATCTCTCATCGGATATTTGTTGTTGTTGTTTTTTATTGTGTCCTCATATGTCTGTCTGCCTTTCTATCTATATATCTGTCTTTTTTGTCTGTCTGTCTGTCAGTCTGTCTATCTATCTGTCTATCTCTAAAATCTTTTAAGATAATCTATTAATTAGCCCTTTAAATTAATTGAATGATTTAATTGGACAACTTAGATCATGACAATATAATAACAAACAATAAGTATCAAACCTACTTTATCTCAAATCATTAATTAGGTTATAATAATTTTTTTTTTATCAATTTCGTAAAAATGTTCTTTGAAAGGTTTGAGTTGTTCCGCAACGAACAACCGTTGCATGGTCCTGCTCGTCCCAGAAGGGCGCGGAGGAGAAATGTGACATGTACATTTAAAGTAACTCTTCTCCGGACTGGTGTTGATCGGTTCTCTTCTTTAAGAGGTAAGACCTTTGCTTATAATGCTATTTATGAAACCGTGATGTTAATTGTAAACAACTTAAACTAATATAATTTCACAATGTTGCCCATAGATACCATTGCCAGTCAGAGACTTGTTGTACAGAGAGAGCAGAGTGAGACACAGTTTGCAGAAATTCTCAGAAGCACGTTTCCACAACTTAAAGGGAGAGAGTTTGAATTGTGCAGGGTTGATGCACAGAGGCAGGTTTCACGTTTGAATCTGGAGTCAGAAACCCCAGCTGCCATAATTGCTAGTGGGCAGCTAGGAAGATCTGCACTTTATGTACAAGAGATGGTAATCTAATCTAATCTAATATTCAAAAGGCCTCTTTGTGTCTGCAGTTTTATGTAGAAACTGTGTTCCTAGTGTTTGATCTATTTCATATCAGTCTTCTTTTTTTTGGGAAAGCCTAATATTGTATTGCTTCCTTTATATTATGTATAAAAAATGCAGCAAATAGCGCAATATAACACTGCAACTAAAGATCGCAGTTGTTCGATTTCACAGAGAACTTATACACTTGCACAAGTGAACTCCCCTCCAGCCCCAGCCGTGGCCTCCTCTTCTGCTCCAGCTCCAGCCGTGGCCTTCTCTCCTCCTCCAGCCCCAGCCGTGGCCTTCTCTCCTCCTCCAGCCCCAGCCGTGGCCTTCTCTCCTCCTCCAGCCCCAGCCGTGGCCTTCTATCCTCCTCCAGCCCCAGCCGTGGCCTTCTCTTCTGCTCTAGTTCCAGCCGTGGCCTTCTCTCCTCCTCCAGCCCCAGCCGTGGCCTTCTCTCCTCCTCCAGCCCCAGCCGTGGCCTTCTATCCTCCTCCAGCCCCAGCCGTGGCCTTCTCTTCTGCTCTAGTTCCAGCCGTGGCCTTCTCTCCTCCTCCAGCCCCAGCCGTGGCCTTCTCTCCTCCTCCAGCCCCAGCCGTGGCCTTCTCTCCTCCTCCAGCCCCAGCCGTGGCCTCCTCTTCTGCTCCAGCTCCAGCCGTGGCCTTCTCTCCTCCTCCAGCCCCAGCCGTGGCCTTCTCTTCTGCTTTTAGTTCCAGCCGTGGCCTTCTCTTTTGCTCTAGTTCCAGCCGTGGCCTTCTCTCCTCCTCTAGCCCCAGCCGTGGCCTTCTATCCTCCTCCAGCCCCAGCCGTGGCCTCCTCTTCTGCTCCAGCTCCAGCCGTGGCCTTCTCTCCTCCTCCAGCCCCAGCCGTGGCCTTCTCTTCTGCTTTTAGTTCCAGCCGTGGCCCTCTCTCCTCCTCCAGCCCCAGCCGTGGCCTCCTCTTCTGCTCCAGCTCCAGCCGTGGCCTTCTCTCCTCCTCCAGCCCCAGCCGTGGCCTTCTCTCCTCCTCCAGCCCCAGCCGTGGCCTTCTCTCCTCCTCCAGCCCCAGCCGTGGCCTCCTCTTCTGCTCTAGTTCCAGCCGTGGCCTTCTCTCCTCCTCCAGCCCCAGCCGTGGCCTCCTCTTCTGCTCTAGTTCCAGCCGTGGCCTTCTCTCCTCCTCCAGCCCCAGCCGTGGCCTCCTCTTCTGCTCCAGCTCCAGCCGTGGCCTTCTCTCCTCCTCCAGCCCCAGCCGTGGCCTTCTCTCCTCCTCCAGCCCCAGCCGTGGCCTCCTCTTCTGCTCTAGTTCCAGCCGTGGCCTTCTCTCCTCCTCCAGCCCCAGCCGTGGCCTTCTCTCCTCCTCCAGCCCCAGCCGTGGCCTCCTCTTCTGCTCTAGTTCCAGCCGTGGCCTTCTCTCCTCCTCCAGCCCCAGCCGTGGCCTCCTCTTCTGCTCTAGTTCCAGCCGTGGCCTTCTCTCCTTCTCCAGCCCCAGCCGTGGCCTCCTCTTCTGCTCTAGTTCCAGCCGTGACCTTCTCTCCTCCTCCAGGTCCAGCCATGGCCTCCTCTCGTACCTCCTCTCCAGAAGTTTCAGTGGCATTTTCTCTACTCAGTCCAGACACAGATATTTATATCTCAGATGACGAGGAGTATGAGTAAGTAATTTGATATTGTCGTAAGACATGTATTCATACTGTAGTTGGATCAAAAGATGTAGTAACATTTTCTTTTATTTATTTTCTTCAGTGTTGACCTCAAATCATTGTTAAATAAAATGTCAAACAAAGTGGATTTAACAGCTGCACCCATATCCAACCAAATCAATGCAACACGATGCAACATCTTAGACAGTGGCATCAGAGCCTTTCGACGCCAACGTTTTAACCCTGAGGCAAAACTAGATGTTGTGTTCAGAGATGCTGATGGGATTAGTGAGGGAGCCGCCGACGAGGGTGGTCCAACGAGAGAATTATTAACTTTGTTGATGAGGGAAGTCCACTCATGCGAAATATTTGAAGGAGAGGACTGGAAAAAAACACTTGCCTGCAATTCCTAAGGTAACCTTCTTCCTAATGTTTTGTGTGTGTGTGTGTGTGTGTGTGTGTGTGTGTGTGTGTGTGTGTGTGTGTGTGTGTGTGTGTGTGTGTGTGTGTGTGTGCCCCCTCTATAATTTTCTATAATTTTGCACACTTTCACATTGAATCTCATCAGGTCTTTATGCAAATCATCTTTAATTATAAAGTTAAAACATAGAGCCCTATGAAAAAAAAAAGTGATTAATTTGTCAAGAATTCAATACCTGTTTACACTCCATTAGCACCACACATTTTCTAAGCATTGTTTATAGACATAATAATGCTTTTCCGTTGTGTTACAGCACTGTACAATGGTTTGTACAAAATAGTTGGACGGATGATAGCTGTGTGTCTGATACATGGTGGTGTGGAGCCACATTTTTTTTCTGAAAGACTGTTCTGTCAGGTGTGCAACCTTAAGCCCCCAGTACCAGACCTTCAAGAGATCGTTGACTATGACTTCAGAGGAAAGATGACCAAGGTTAGTTTATATATATTACACATTTTCATTTATGCCAGCTGTTCCTCTGTTAGAAACTGTTATTTGGTTATAGTTGTAATATATTAGAATGTTAAAATTATTAACCTTAACCTTAAAAAGCTCTTAAGGGTTTTTGTGTGCATTATATATGTATAAATTTAATATAAGTATTTTCTTTCTATTATTTAATGACTAATTTTGTGTTAAATTCATTGTCAATTTAGATCCAGTTGGCACAGAACGTAAATGAAGCACAGTGTGGAGGCATCTGACCAATTAAGTATGCTGGGGTCTCTATGGCACATCCAGACGCTCGAGGACAGAGACAACTTAGTGGAGTCAGCGACCAAGTTTTTTACTGAGAACAGGTTGAGGGATTCCTTAGAACAGTGAGTATAAGAATGTATTGATTTTTTCACCTGACAAACTAACAGTAATATTTTGTCATTGTTTCACATTGGGCACAATGTTTTGTTTTTCTAGATTTAAAGAGGGCCTGGAGTGTCTTGGGCTTTTGCCTTTGATGCAAAAACATCCTGAGCTCTTTAAAGAAATATTTTTGTTTGAAGAAAAGCCACTTTTGGCCGAAGACATATCTGCTTTGTTTAAAGCCGAACTTTCACCAGTTGGCAGCAACAGGAGAGTATTGGAGAGTAGAACAATCTGTTTCTGGAGGGACTGGCTCATAGATGTGGAAGGTATGACATCAAACTTAAGCTATCTTGGATCTCTCTCTCTCTCTCTCTCTCTCTCTCTCTCTCTCTGATATGAACATTTTTGTAAAAATATGTATATTTTTGATGAAATCCCATAGCGTATGTGTGCTTTTAACATATTATCCTCATATTAAAATGTATTTAGTTGCCAAACAAATCTTGAACAAAAATAATCCATACACTTTCTTTTAAATATAAAGTAAATCATAGCACACCTTTAACTAATACACTTATAAAACACTTGTATATTTGCTTTACTTTATCTCACTACACTTAAAATCAATTTATACTAAGGATTCTTACGTGGTACAGTTGGGAAAATGTACTTATATTTATTAAAAGTTTAATTTAGGATTATTATATTACAATCTACTATGTTTGAACTAATTATTAATGTTATGAAATCAAACTTAAGAAATACACTAATAAAAGTCCTCTGTATACTTTTGTGATAGGATACTTTATTTCAATGCACCAAAATTAATTTAATTATTAGTGCTACTTTAAATACTTTTTCAAATGCACGGAAGTAGAAATACACCTTTAATTAGTGTCTATAAAAAAATATATTTAATTTAGCACAAAAAAATAATGTTTTTACGTATTTTTTAGTACATTCAACTATACTTTATGGTTATCTGGGATGAGGATACACTGTAAAAAATTACTCTTGAGGGTGTTAAATACAACCCATGAAAATCAGTTATAGTTTACTTAAGTATATGAGTTAGCAAGTGTAATTAAAAATAATGGGTACATTCTACCTACACTACTTATTTTTTATGAGTATTAACTGCAAGACTAAAAAATAGGTAAAATTTACCCCTAAATATGAGCTTTAGCGCTGCAAAGTGCGCATGCGTCAACATCCAGGCGGGAGTCGTGAGACTCAACAATTTCCTGTCATTGGCGGAACATTGATTGGTGAACCTACAGGTGAATTTTTATTAAACTTGTTGATATCTTCATGAATGCAAATGTTAAGTTGTGTATCGGTAACCAGAATAATAGTCATTTCTCTGTCTCTGTTGTCTCACAGGGAAACTGTCACACATGAGAGGTTTAACTTGAGCGAGAGTTTTGTTTGAGCAATGTGCTTCTTTCGTGATTATTAAGTATTTAAAACACAAAAATGTCAGGCTTTAACTACTGTGTTGTAAACTATACTGTGTACTAACTACTAACTGTGTGCTGGTGCCTAAGTGTTAAGTTTATAAATTAATTGAGCACGTGGTTAGCATTAATATGCAGCGATTAGCATGTTTTCTGCTAACTACAAAAAGCAAAGGATTGAAAATGTGTAATTTTTTATGTTCATTATGTGATCTCTATCATAGGTCTAACAGTTGTAATGTTTGATTTGAATTGATTTATGCATTTGAGTTAACTTGGATTTTCAAAAACATTGTACTAACTTTTAGTTGGTGGAATTATTTAGCAAAATATGGCAAATATAAATGGATATGAATATAAATGATGTTCAATTGATTCTACTGGAGTGTGATAATCTAATAATGTCAATATCCTGTTTCTGACATGTTTTATTCTCTTACAGAAAGATCTTTATGAAGAAGAAAGAAGAGTTCATAGCAGTTATCAAGACAAGTTAACTTCCGGTCTCGAACGAACCACAGAGTCAATGGATGATCTGCTTACTGCAAATAAACTGTTTGTGCAAACATGTGATCTATAAGTTTAACCTCAGACTGTTTGCTTCATCCAATGATAACTCTTTTATTTGCAAATGTTAAATGTTCAGAAGTTGCATGTAATGTGTAATGTGAGTTATATTTGAAGATTAATGTAACTTAAATTTATTGCAAGTATGTTCTTCCCTAATTAGTGTTGTGTTTTACTTTTAATTAGTAATTGTTCAAAAAGTTACCTGTAATGAGAGTTATATGTAATGTGAAGTTGTTTGTCACTTAAAATTGAATGTAAGAGCATTTTGAAGTTTTAAATGAAGTTTAAGTGTTTGTATCGATATAGAATGTTTGTCTTTTGAGGTAAATGAGAGCAGTCTCTCCTTTTATTTTCTAGAGTTTAAAGTATTGTAGCCACACATTAAATCTAAACGCATATAGTTTAACATGATAACATGAAGAAACAGTATTTAGGCGTGTTGTTTCTAATGTATGTTTTTTCATCTTATTTTTGAATGGAATATGTTCAAAAAGCTTTATGCCACATTATGATGTTGTGTTTCCCTTGAAATTTATTGTAAGGGGTTGTTTTGTACTTACAATAGTTAATTTTAAATGTTTAAAAATACAAAATGTTATTTGATCAATAAAAAAGGAAATTTATGCAATCTCCTGCGTCTGACCATTTTTATATAAATTCTGCACTCCCTGAATAAGTAATATGTAATTTTTTCTAATGGCTAATTATTATTAATAATGATTTAGTAGATGAACTGTTGTTTTCCTACAATAGGGTTAATTTTACAAAATTTTTATAAGTAATTAGTTATGTAATGAGAAATATTAGGTAGACCTTACCTAATATCTTTTAGTCTGCCATAGCTGTTAATTTAGGTATACTTTACTCAAATATATAAGATAGAATCTACCCAAAAAAAAGTGAGTGCAAATTGTTACCTCAATTTTATTGAGTAGATTCTATAGGTTTTTTGCAGTGTACTTATATGGGTTTGAAAGAAAATTAAGTAAAATAAACTGTGACAACTACTTTACTGGCATTCTGTATCTGTAAAAAGGTCATTAACTTTTTTTTCCTGTTCATTTTTACTAGAAGGAACTGCATATCCCCTCACCCTAGACAAGATTCTTGGGTTTGTGTCAGGATCTACTGCTGTTCCGAGGCTTGGGTTCCCAGTGGAACCTAAATTGGAGTTTTTACACCCTCAAGAGAACGAGAACCCTAAAATTTTTCCAGAGTCAAATACCTGCAGCATTGTCTTGAGACTGCCAATCCATCCCAGCTATGAACTCTTCAGAGAAAGCATGGAAAGTGGTATTTTGCAATCCCCCACTTTCGGAGTTATATAGAATTTGTGATGGTTGTTACTGATGCAATAGTTTTAAATATGTTCATGTTTTAAAGTGTTATTATATAACAAGAAGAGATAAATTGGCACAGCACTGCTCTAGCAGTAGAAAAAAAATTATTTAATCACCACAAGTAACGTTTCAAGCCTAAAAGCTCTTAGTCAGACAATGATCACATACATAAGAAAACATACATTCAGCTCTTATATATAGCACAAATTTTGTTAAGAATTTGTAGTTAGAGGTAGTATTTACATTTATGTTTGTTTATTGCCTTTATGTGAGGTGATTTCCTGATTTTTTCCCTCTTTTTCTGGATCATGTGGTTGATCACGTCACTCAGGTTTGTGCTATACATAACGCCTGATCTATGTATGTAATCATTGTTTAATGAAGAGCTTGTAGGCCCGGCATGCCACCTTTGATGAGAAAATAATACCTTTGGAGCTGTGGTGTTCCAAATGTATTGTTAGTTTTATGTATTTTCATAGTTTAGCACACACATTATAATTTTGTAGTATAGTAGTTTAGCCCCTCTGCCTATTGGATGTGTGAACTTTGGTCATCTAAAGTTATGGACATTTCATCCTACAGTTCTAGTACTGCTTTTCTATGTTTTGGGGATTGCTGAGTTTTGTCCCTTTCTCCAGTTCTGCTCTGTCTTGGGATATCTGATAATAATCCATTTCTGAAAGTGTTCAGATTATACAACCAATTAATGAAAATTACATCACAATTACAAAAAAAAATTGTTTATTGATGTGATTTACAGTATTTTTTGTAATCTCAGTGATATGACTAGCCCTTACATAAACTATAAATGAGTCAGGAAAGTAGGGGAGAAACCGATCAGAATATGGCACATGCCATGTGAAACACTTCAAACAAGTAACAGTGACACTGTTTAAGGTAAATTTACATTCTTAGGTTTCCCACAAAAGAAAGGACATCTTTAAGAACATTTACTCCAAGATTGTCCCGGGGACCTCCAAGTGGATCAGTTTGTTCTGTGAGCTGTTTCATCTCATCATCAGTCACAGTGAACTGGTTTGGAGGTACGGTAACTCGGTCAAGCCAACGCACATGAGATAACGCTCCGGACACAGAATTACTGCCACCACCAACAAGCTCTGCTGAATTGGTCTCTCCTCCTGGGGAGTCTGAGGGTCTTGCAAAAATCTCCTGCAATGCAGTACTTGGCCGACTCTGTTGTGCAAGGCAATCCCGGACAAAGATTTGTAGAGGTGACAGGTGTCTCTCGGTTCGTAATCCATGATTGTTCCACTGGTGTGTAAAATTTGTTAAGTCCTTGTTAATTCTTGGGATGTAGACATATTGCAGAGCCCACATGTTCATTTCATTATCAACATCCACAATACCCTCACTCTCAAGAAAATGCAAAGGTCATAGTACACATTTGACACCCCACGCCACAGATCGACCCAAAGCCTTTCAATCCTCTGATTGTGAGTACTCCTTCCTCTAAGAGCACTCCCTCGTTCATTGCCTCTGAACAGGTTCATGAACAAGCACACTGCATTGTTCTCTCCCCCATGGTCAGTCCTTACTCTGGAAGGAACTCCATATTTTGAAATGGCATCCAAGAAGCAGCTCATGACAGTGGTGCTGCGATTGTTGTTAGATGCTTTGAGAAAGGTGACAAGCCTGCATTACTATCCTCCATCTAAATTAACACAAATAGATCATTATTTAGTTGAGCATAAAACCTGCATAAGACAACAACAACAAAATGAAGGGATAGCTTTAGGTGTTCTAAAAGAACACTGTTTCAACCATTTCAACAACCCTTTTTGTGCAGACATACTGATTTCTGTTAATGAACTGCATTGAATTCTGAAATTGACACTTTTAAAAAACAATTTCACATTTAGTTACTTAATGGTATTTTATTAAAGCAACAGAAGAATAAAGTGGTTTAGGCATAATGTAATGTTTAAGATTGCATTTAAAAAGAAAATTACCTTATACGTTTGTGATTTGCATCAAGATGCCATAAAGAATTTGGTCCTGCGACACGGTAGGACCTTCTACGTAGTCGCTGAGACATTGCTCTGAGAGCTGCAGCCCTTGGGTTGACACGATGCATACTGCTCCGCTCTCTGCACCTCTGAACCCGAATCCCCTCTGTCCTCAGTTGTGCTCGAACTGCCTCTGGCCCAAGTTGGTCATTTCCAGCCACCATATCCCAAATTTTTTCATCTAAATCTGCATCAGATATGTCTGAGTAGGAGGAAGACTGCAAGAGATTAAAAGCACCTGGAAATATATATCCAAGCATTTTAACATTAACATAGGAGTGCAAAAAAATCAAAAGTTACACTTAGCATTTTTCCCAACTCAATATGATTTAAGGAGTGGGGAGTCCAGCCATATTTAGTGACCCTAAACAGAAGATATTTTAGTCTAGGTGGAGCAAATTACCAAATATGTTTCTATTGTTATAAAGGGCTTTGGGTAAAAGTGTCCGCTAAATGACTAAATTTAGATATAAATATAATTCACTTTATAAAGTTACACAGTGCAATTATACAAGGAAATATTAAATAATAATAATTATCTACATGCAGTTACTAAAGGGTTTTGGTGAGGAACAGGATTAGGGTTTTGTTTATGGTCAGTTTAATGTAATTATGCACACGACATGTAACATATGTAGCTGGGACACAATAAAAATTACCATCATTCTATAGTTTGCATGACAAGTACACCTGTGAACAGGTTATAATGTCTGTAGTCAATGGATATTAGTGTTTATATTATATAACTTACCTTAAACGTCGCTTTACTGTAGACATGGAGGTGTGTAGAATTTGTGCAATCTGTTTTACAGCTGATCATGTGTAATGGCATAAGATGGTGCACCTCTCGATCCACCATGAATCAATGGAGGTCGATATCCAGTGCTGTCTGTAGAAGAATTATAATATATTGCTTTTATAAACAATTAAAATTAAAAATTTTCCAATAGTCTGTGTGATATGCTATGCTTAGCAAAATTATTCAAAATACTACATTACTGTAGATGTCAATTTACTGGCCATCAAAATAAGACAATCTAACTGGAGTTTACTTTGAGTTTTTACATTTAATTTTGCATTTACCATCCTGTGCTCTTGGTTCAGAAGTTTGAATCTCCTGAATAAAATCGGATACTTCATGGATGATCTCATCTGCTGCCTGAGTATGTAGAAGACTCCCCTTTGCCCATTCCAGGCTCCTCAGCATGGTTTGAAGTCTAAAAAGTAAATGTTTTTTAGTATTTTTATATTATTTATATGTAAATTAATAATGATACACACTTTTTTGCTTTGTTTTTAATAGTATATAATGCTATGCTTTTTAAAAAGAAAGAAAAGTAACCTCAGAAGTTATTTAGAATGTCGCTTTGACAGAAATATTCAATTTACATTAAGTATACACTGTCAATTATATTAATTCTTTTATTTATTGGAGCTTCATCTGAATCATTATTTACATACATTTATTGACTAAAACAGCTTGGTTACCAACATTTTTCAAAACATACTTTCCTCAGAAAAAATATAGACATTTAGGTATGAAAAACATTTGGGTGGGTAGATGTAAATAAAAACAATTTACATATTTGAGAAACTATCCAGGGTAGAGAAACACTGTAATGTATAATGTTTGCCACCAAACAACTACATAAAATGTATTAAGATGCTTTAACACAGTTCTGGGGCAAAACATTAATAGGTCATTTAATTGTGTATATCAGAACTAGACGGTAACAACTCTAATTCAATTATTTTGGAGAACAGAAACACAATGTTCACCTGTTTAATGATGACTGAAAAACATCAGGACCGGGATTATCAGACAGTAAAAGCCGAATGCAATCGTTTACAGTGTGTTTACACTGCAGAATAAACGCTCTCCTCGCCATCTCCTCGCTCTCTGAACTGAAACTGATTCCTCCGACTCTCCGTAGAGTCCTCACAGACATGAGAGGTTTGTTCATGTAGATGAGTAAATACATTTACATCTTAAGTGACGTCAGGCCTTAACTTAACGCGTAACGGCGCTTATTTAACACCCGGCGGCGTTTTAAAGTTAATACGGCGTTAGAAAAGCGCGCGTGTTCTGACCCATGTGGCGTTCCATATTATATGGCGTTAGAAAAGCGCGCGTGTTCTGACCCATGTGGCGTTCCATATTATACGGCGTTAGAAAAGCGCGCGTGTTCTGACCCATGTGGCGTTCCATATTATATGGCGTTAGAAAAGCGCGCGTGTTCTGACCCATGTGGCGTTCCATATTATATGGCGTTAGAAAAGCGCGCGTGTTCTGACCCATGTGGCGTTCCATATTATATGGCGTTAGAAAAGCGCGCGTGTTCTGACCCATGTGGCGTTCCATATTATATGCCGTTAGAAAAGCGCGCGTGTTCTGACCCATGTGGCGTTCCATATTATATGGCGTTAGAAAAGCGCGCGTGTTCTGACCCATGTGGCGTTCCATATTATATGCCGTTAGAAAAGCGCGCGTGTTCTGACCCATGTGGCGTTCCATACTCGAGCGGGAATCAGTGAACATTAGAGATTCTCTCAGAGGTGAGGGCTCGTTCTTCTCTTTCTTCTCTTGGGTCAGGGAGGACAGCAACACAAAGGTACATTTTACTTATTAATATATATAATAAAGAGAAAAACTGAATGTTTAAGGGAAGGAAGGACATTGTGGAGTGTTGAGTCAAAATGAGTAGCTGTCTCTTCTCTGAGACTCTTGTGTGTTTAAAGGCTCTGACACAGCTGACACATGTAAATATTTAGATTATATATATAAATATATAGAGAGAATTAATGTCACAAACTACACGCTGTAATCTGACGCTTCTGTCAGGGGGAGGGGCTTCTGTCAGGGGGAGGGGCTTCTGTCAGGGGGAGGGGCTTATGTCAGGGGGAGGGGCTTCTGCCAGGGGGAGGGGCTTCTGTCAGGGGGGGGGGGCTTCTGTCAGGGGGAGGGAATTCTGTCAGGGGGAGGGGCTTCTGTCAGGGGAGGGGCTTCTTTCAGTGGGAGGGGCTTCTGTCAGGGGAGGGGCTTCTGTCAGGGGGAGGGGCTTCTGTCAGGGGGATGGGCTTCTGTCAAGGGGAGGGGCTTCTGTCAGGGGGAGGGCTTCTGTCAAGGGGAGGGGCTTCTGTCAGGAGGAGGGGCTTCTGTCAAGGGGAGGGGCTTCTGTCAGGGGGATGGGCTTCTGTCAGGAGGAGGGGCTTCTGTCAAGGGGAGGGGCTTCTGTCAGGGGGATGGGCTTCTGTCAGGAGGATGGGCTTCTGTCAGGAGGAGGGGCTTCTGTCAAAGGGAGGGGCTTCTGTCAGGGGGAGGAGCTTCTGTCAGGGGGAGGGGCTTCTGTCAAGGGGAGGGGCTTCTGTCAGGGGGAGGGGCTTCTGTCAAGGGGAGGGGCTTCTGTCAGGGGGATGGGCTTCTGTCAGGAGGAGGGGCTTCTGTCAAGGGGAGGGGCTTCTGTCAGGGGGAGGGGCTTCTGTCAGGGGGGGGGCTTCTGTCAGGGGGAGGGGCTTCTGTCAGGGGGAGGGGCTTCTGTCAGGGGGAGGGGCCTCTGTTAGGGGAAGTCATCAATTTGTCAGAGGAAAAGTAATTTTATTGTAAAATAAAGCGATTAAACTTAATGTTACGGCTTTAGTTATAGTCTCAATATGTGTATAGAGCTCAAATTGATTTATATGAGAATATTTTTTCTTTACTAACTTTCTTCAGTAAATATCTCTTTTATTCCTGTGTTTGTTCAAGTATAATAAAAATATAATAAAAGTATAATAAAAGTATAATAAAAGTATAATGTGGATCTATGAAGCTCTGTTTCCACATAAAGCCCTGATGATTTTATCATCCATGTGAGTTTTAGATGAAGCTTCTGATTGGTTAACGCGCCGTGAGATTTTGCCAAAGTAAAATTGTTCAACTCACATGATTCCCTTCCAACGTGCGGCAGGAAATCTCCTCGCGTCTATTGGCGTCTCTGCATTGACTTAACATGTAAATCACTCGCGCCTGACGCTCTATACACATCTGCTGTGAACACGTCTGAGATTCACTGAAACAAGGATCTGGTCCAGACTTGCAAAGGTGAACGCATGAGCTGCAGTGCAAACAGCAGAGTGAACTTGTGTTTGTGTTTCTGTGCTTTTTGAACCGGTGTATACTTAACCAAGGGAAACTTATGGCCCTATGAGCATGCTCGATATAGACCTCGATATAGTCAACCAGATCAGATGGTGGATCGGGAACTTGAAAAGCCTTCTCCGTTCTTCTGCAGCCTGGAATTGAACCGCTGGATTCGTCTGGTCAGAGGAGAACTGGTCCTCCAACTGAGTCTGGTTTCTCCCAATGTTAGATCTCTATTCTGTCACTGATGGAGTTTTGGTTCCTTGACGCTGTCGCCTCTGGCTTGCTCAGTTGGTCTCACCTCATTTACAGAGATATCATTGATTTGATTGAAAATGAAATCACAGACACTATTAAAACTGAACAGAGATGACATCACCGAACTCAATGATGAACTTCCTTTAACTATTATCTTTCATTATGGACAAACTGTTTACTAACCAATGTTGTTCAGCTGCTTTGACGCAGTGTATTTTGTTTAAAGTGCTATATAAATAAGGTGATATTATTTTACTAGACTTGACTCAAGAAATATTTCTACACTTTTGAAATCTTTGTGAAAACATTTCTGTAATTCTCTCTGAGACTGATTTACTAATTACAATTCCCGGGTATCTAACAACCTGTTGAACATGTATTCCTGATCTTAATGAGTCATCTTAATGATGTAATGACATGATTGACAGAGAAGCCTGAGGAATAAGAAGACCATTTATGAGCCTCCAAAATAATATATGTTTAACCAACACTCTTCATGTTTCAGAAATAAACAAGTGTCATCGGTAAGTTGAGTAATGATTAAAGTCTTCCATCTCAATACCTTTAATTTGTTAATAATATTAGATTAGATTAGATTAGATTCAACTTTATTGTCACTGCACATGTAAGATACAAGGCAACGAAATGCAGTTAGCATCTAACCAGAAGTGCAATAAGCAGTAAATACAGGTTATATATGTAAATATACAATAATTATACAGAATACATGAATAAAGATAAGTATTATGGACAGATTTACAGGTTAATATACAGGCAGATATACAGGCAGGTGTGCTACGAACAAACTATTCATTATATAAAGTGTATGTACACTATAGACAGATCTATGAACATAATTTACAGTATTGCAGTGAATGGTAAAGTGCATTGGAATTTTGTTTTCCGTGTGCAAAGGATTGTCCAGTGTTACTGAGTGAACAGTAGTGCATGTAACAACTGGTTATTGTGAAGAGTATTTTAAATAAGTAGTAGCAAGTGTAGTGTTATAGAGGGGGGGTGGGGAGTCTGTGTATAAGATGGGGGGGGGGTGATTGAGGGGTGTCAGAGGGAAGAGTTCAGTAAGGAGACAGCTTTAGGGAAAAAGCTGTCCCTCAGTCTTGTTGTCCTTGTCCAGAGGCTCCTGAAGCGCCTCCCAGAGGGCAGGAGGGTGAACAGTCTTTGGTCAGGGTGAGAGGAGTCCTTGAGGATGCTGCGAGCTCGACGAAGACAGTGTTTCCTCTGGATGTCCGCAATAGCAGGAAGTGTTGTTCCTGTGATGCGTTGGGCAGTTTTCACCACCCTCTGCAGCGCTTTGCGGTCAGCCACAGAGCAGTTCCCATACCATATGTGATACAGCTGGTCAGGATGCTCTCGATCGTACACCTATAAAAGTTCACCAGGATGGCTGAAGACAGCTGTTTCTTCTTCAGTGTCCTGAGGAAGAAGAGGCGCTGGTGAGCCTTCTTGACCAGGCTGGAGGTGTTAGAGTTCCTGGACAGGTTCTTGGAGATGGTGGTTCCCAGGAACTTGAAGCTGGAGACACGCTCAACAACCATCCCATTTATGTGGATTGGGTCGTGCGTGCGTCCTGTCTGTTTCCTGAAGTCCACAATGAGCTCCATGGTCTTGGTGGTGTTCAGAAGCAGGTTATTGTCAGCGCACCAAGTGGCCAGGTGCTGTACCTCCTCCCTGTAGGCAGTCTCGTCGTTGTCACTGATGAGGCCTATCACCGTGGTGTCGTCTGCAAACTTAATGATGGAGTTGGATCCATGCACAGGCTTCCAGTCATGGGTGTAAAGGGAGTAGAGGAATGGGCTCAGCACGCAGCCCTGTGGTACGCCGGTATTAAGTGTGATGGTGGTGGAGTTTGTGTGGCCTGACCTAACATGCTGAGGCCTGTTGGTCAGAAAGTCCATAATCCAGCTGCAGAGAGAGGTGTTAATGTCCAGCTCTGCAAGTTTGGAGGTCAGCTTGGAGGGGATAACAGTGTTAAATGCTGAGCTGAAGTCAACAAACAACATCCGTACATAGGTGTTAACATTGTCCAAGTGTGTGAGTGCAGAGTGCAGAACTGAGCATACTGCGTCCTCTGTGCTCCTATTTCTACGATAGGCAAATTGATGTGGGTCCAGTGTAGATGGGAGGCAGTCTTTGAGGTGTGCAAGGACAAGTCGCTGGAAGCACTTCATGATGATGGGTTTGAGTGCTATGGGGCGATAATCGTTCAGGCACATTGGGGAGGAGTGTTTCGGCACAGGTACGATGGATGTGGACTTGAAGCATGTTGGCACAGTTGCTTGGTTGAGGGACAGATTGAAAATGTCTGTGAAGACCCCAGCAAGCTGCTCCGCACATGCCCTAAGCACACGTCCAGGAATACCATCTGGGCCGGCAGCTTTGCGTGCATTGACCCGGCTGAGTGAAGTATGCACCTCTGTGAAGGTGAGTTTGAGAGGTTGGTGGTCTGCTGAGGGTATGATTTTGGTGGTTGTCTCCTTGCTGTCGTTGTTGAAACGAGCATAAAAGTCATTTAGCTCGTTAAGAAAGGAGATGTCCGTGACAGTTGTGGTGGTGTTGCTAGATTTGTAGCTAGTGATGGCCTGGATGCCCTGCCACATGCTTCGAGGGTCGGAGTTAGAAAAGTGTTCCTCCACTTTCAGCTTGTAACAGTACTTGGCCTTCTTGATGCCCTTCTTCAGGTTAGCCCTGGATGTACTGTAGGCCTGGGTGTCATCTGACCTGAAGGCGATGTTGCGGGCTTTCAGCAGAAGTCGCTTAACATATTTAAAGTGTATATTTAATATACACTTTAAATATGTACATTTTCTGGTACTAATAGAAATAAAACAGGTATATTGGCAGGATCATCACGTTATGACCAGGTTTACACAACACACACTTTTACTTCTGAAGCTTGTGTAAATGTGTACTGTGACTTTAAATGTTGTTTTATCTCATGACATCTCAAGTCTCAAGTGAAAGTGAAACTATTAAGAATCTGTTTTCAGATCAGTGCAGAGATGAACATGAGCTAAACTTTAAATGACATGATAATAAGATGATATAAAAGTTAAAAGTATGAATTAATGATTTCTTCTGTGATATTGTAGTCAGTAGTGAGGAAGTGAAGATCTACAGCTCTACACAGGTGAGTGAGAGAGAGAGAGAGAGAGAGAGAGAGAGAGAGAGAGACCAGAGATGAATGGATGAATTAATGATTTCTTCTGTGATATTGTAGTCAGTAGTGAGGAAGTGAAGATCTACAGCTCTACACAGGTGAGAACTCAACTGACAAACACTGACATCAACATTAACATCAGTTATTCTTTACACAACTGTATAATAACAGCTGTTTATACTTCTTTATTTCTGAAAACACAACATGTCATGTTTAAAAGAACTGCTAAACTCAGATCAGTGCTCAAACAAACATCAGAAACATAAAGTAGATGATAAAAAGCAGAAGTGATCTCCGCTGTCAGTCAAGAACAATAGTTGTCACATGACAGACAAACATCATGTGAAGTTCTTTCACAATAATGTGTGTTTAATATATCAGCAGTAATTAAACCCTGAGACTAGTGCTGCTTTCATCTGAAGAGTCGTGTGTGTGTGTGTGTGTGTGTGTGTGTGTGTGTGTGTGTGTGTGTGTGTGTGTGTGTGTGTGTGTGTGTGTGTGTGTGTGTGTGTGTGTGTGTGTGTGTGTGTGTGTGTGTGTGTTCACTTTCTCTACAGATAGAACATCAACATCTGAACAAACACACACAAACACAATGAACAGGTGACACAATCTTACATTAATATGATTCAAACAGAAGTTGATCATTGTGTAGTTTTGGATGAAACAGTGTTTAATTGTTGTTGTGTTTTAGTTTGATTGATAAAGAATCTGCTGAATTCAGCTGTGTGTCTATGAAGAGCGATGGGTCTATGGGTCCTCCGCCTAACTTCAGTTCAGAAGACTCTGTGATAGATGTGAGGTGAGAACAAACACACAAACATTCATTCATGTGTTTACTGTTGTGTATTACATGTTACAGATAAATACATATTCAATGTTTTGTTCAGTTACAGAAACACAACAGATGGATCAAAGTCCTTCAAAGTGAAGCGCATCGATTCTGTTTTCCAGGTAAGAGTGTGTGTGTGTGTGTGTGTGTGTGTGTGTGTGTGTGTCTGTGTGTGTCTGTGTGTGTGTGTGTATTTTTCACATGAATAAAAGTGTCTGTGTGTTAACAATGATTTCAGGAGCTTGAACACAAAATCATGTCTCTGATGAAGAAAGAGCTGAAGAACTTCAGGAGTCTCTTTAGCTCAGATTACCCAGAATGCTCTGAGAGAGAGGAGGAAGAGGATGAAGATCAGATGAGAGTCAGAGAGGAGCTTCTGAAGATCACACTGCACGTCCTGAAGAAGATGAAGCAGACGGACCTCGCTGACAAACTACAGTACAGTAAGACACAAGTCATGAACTCATTCCTGTCAATCACCTTCATTAACTTTCATTTCACATCTTTCCTACATTCACATCCATTTCTCTTCCTTTACACAACAGAACTCACACCTTCATGTGTGAAAAAACACAAATCCAGACTAAAGGAGAAATTCCAGAGGATGAATGAAGGAACATCAAGTCAAGGACGCTCAACACTTGTGAATGACATCTACACAGAGCTCTACATCACAGAGGGAGGAAGTGAAGAGATCAATAATGAACATGAGGTGAGACAGATTGAGACAACATCCAGAAGATCTGAGACACAAGAGACTTCTATCAAATGCAATGACATCTTTAAAGCCTTACCTGGACAAGACAAACACATCAGAACTGTGCTGACTAAAGGAGTCGCTGGAATTGGAAAAACTGTCTCTGTGCAGAAGTTCATTCTGGACTGGACTGAAGGAAAAGCAAATCAGGATCTTCACTTCATATTTCCACTTCCTTTCAGAGAGCTGAATCTGATGAAGAACACAAATATCAGTCTGATGAATCTTCTTCATCACTTCTTCACAGATACAACACAACTGACATCTAGAGACTTTGACCTCTACAAACTTGTGTTTATCTTTGACGGTCTGGATGAGTGTCGTCTTCCTCTGGATTTCTCCAACAATCCAAGTTTGTTTGATGTGACAGAAACAGTTTCAGTGGATGTGCTGCTGACAAACCTCATGAAGGGGAATCTGCTTCCTTCTGCTCTGATCTGGATCACCTCTCGACCAGCAGCAGCCAATCAGATTCCTCCTGAGTATGTCCACCAGCTCACAGATGTACGAGGCTTCAATGACCCTCAGAAGGACGAGTATTTCAGCAAGAGAATCAAAGATCCCAGTTTGGCCTCTAGAATCATCAGTCACTTGAAATCATCCAGGAGTCTGTACATCATGTGTCACATCCCAGTCTTCTGCTGGATTTCAGCCGCTGTTCTAGAGAGAATGTTGAGTGAAGAAGAGAGTCAAGCACACATCCCCAAGACTCTCACTCAAATGTTCACACACTTCCTGATGTTTCAAATCAAAGTGAAGAGTCAGAAGTATGATGGGAAATGTGAGGTGGATGTTCAGCAGTCTAGAGAGACTCTTGTGTCACTGGGACGTTTGGCCTATCATCAGCTGGAGAAAGGGAACCTGATCTTCTATGAGCATGAGCTGAGAGAGTGTGACATCGATGTCAGAGAAGCGTCGCTGTACTCAGGAGTTTGTACTCAGATCTTCAGACAGGAGTTTGGACTGAACCTGGGGAAGGTCTACAGCTTTGTACATCTGAGCGTTCAGGAGTTTCTCGCTGCTTTATTCAAATTTGTGACATTTTCTCAACAAACATCATCAGGATTCTGTAGTAGACCAACTATGAGTGATTTACTGAAGAGTGAAGTGGACAAGGCTTTAAAGAGTGAGAACGGACATCTGGACCTTTACCTGCGGTTCCTTCTGGGTCTCTCACTGGAGTCCAATCAAACGATTCTACGAGATCTTCTCACACAGACAGAAAGAAGCTCTGACAGCACACAGCCAATAATTACAGAGTACATTAAGAAGAAGATCAGAGAGAATCCCTCTCCAGAGAAATCCATCAATCTGTTCCACTGTCTGAATGAACTCAATGATCATTCTCTAGTCAATGAGATTCAGACATACCTGAACAGAAAAGGTCACTGGTGTCTGTCTGGTGTCAGTCTGTCTTCTGCTCAGTGGTCGGCTCTGGTGTTTGTGTTACTGAACTCAGATCAGAAACTGGATGAGTTTATACTGTGGAAATATAATCCATCAGAGGAATGTCTTCTGAAACTGCTGCCGGTGGTCAAAGCATCCAGAAAAGCTGAGTGAGTCATTTAATCCTGAAACTAAATCATACAGATGAATGAACACAAGTGTGTGTGTTAGATGATACACAGTGTGTGTTGTTATGTTGCTGTAAGTTTGTGTGTTAGATTAAAAACAGTGTGTGTTGTTATGTTGCTGTAAGTTTGTGTGTTAGATGATACACAGTGTGTGTTGTTATGTTGCTGTAGGTTTGTGTGGTGTTAGAGGTTCAGTGTTGTCATGACAGCATATGTCACAATGTTTCTGTGTGTCAGAATGATGTTGAGAACTGTTAACCGGTGTGAAGATGCTCTGACATCTGTTTACATGTTTAAGACAGAAGCTGCTGTGTGATCCAGAGCAGAAGTAGAAATATTATATGACTCAAACACTTCTTGTGATGGATGTATACAGTAATAGTGCAGGATTCAGTCTGATTAACTGTTGTGTTTTGCAGCAGAGAACTGTGAATCTATGATTGTAAAAGTCAAACTTCTGCTCATCTCAATCAACTCATGTCATGTTTTTCATCTTAATTCACACCAGCTGATTCTCATTTTTCATTTCTTAACCTTGTTTTCTTTCTCTCTGACTGTGAGTGACACTAAAAGTTGTAGTGTAACACACTGTTCTCTTGTTATTTCTCTCTCAGTCTGAGGAACTGTGATCTGACAGAGAAAAGTTGTTCAGCACTGCTCTCAGTTCTCACATCAAACTCCTCAAATCTGACAGAACTGGATCTGAGTGTCAATAATCTTCAGGATTCAGGAGTGAAGCTGATCTCTGATGGACTGAAGAATCCAAACTGTAAACTCAAGACATTACAGTAAGTGATACTATCATCATATTATTACATCTTTATTAGGATGATATTTATTATTGTACATCAGTGCTTCTGAACTCATGTGACACAACGCACACACACACGCACGCACACACCGAACTCGCACACACGCACGCACGCACGCACACGCATGCACACGCATGCACACGCACACACACACACACACACACACACACACACACACACACACACACACACACACACACACACACACACACACACACACACACACACACACACACACACACAGGTACGCAAGACATTGAGTTTCTTTGTGTTTGTGTGTGAGTCCCTTCTGGTTTCTTCTGATGTGTTGGACTCTAAATGAATGAAAGAATAGATTTGATTGAAGGCATTACAGCTGAGAGTTGATGTAAAACTGAGATCAATCCTGTAAGTGTCTCAGTGTTCTAGTGTTCAGAGTTTATAGAGCTGATTCACACATCAACACTTTATCTTTCTGTCTCTAAATCAACATCAGTTCTTATTAAAAACTACAAGCAAATATATTTCTACTTTATTTCACTGGGAACAAATCTGTCATGAGAAAAGATAAAGTGGAGTGCTATATTAAAAACATCTGAAGTAATAAAGATGAATCACATGGATGTAATTCTTGATGTGAAATGTGTTCAGGATTCTAGAAATGATCTGTGAATGTGATGGAGGAATACACAGTAAATACAGACACTATCACATCAATATTCCTGTAATAAATCATGTGATGTGTTCATGAGATTCAGAAAATATCACTGAATTTATATTCATGTGTTCATATGTTTTCAGTTAATTATTATTTCAGTTAAAACTGACCAATCAGAATCAAGTATTCTCAGGTTTAAAGAGATAAAGTTTGTTTGTGCATCTCTCAGTTTCTGTTTAATCTCTCTGTGTCCAATAAAGTATCCACATCATCTGTTCTCTGCTTTAAAATATTAATTTAATCTTAGCTAAGAAGTAAAACAGACAAATTAACAAATTATAATCCTAAATCTTAAATATTAGAGTTGTGGTAAAGAAAACGTCTAGGTTACTATTGTAACCCCGGTTCCCTGATGGAGGGAACGAGACGTTGTGTCGAAGAACGACAGTATGGGGTTCGCTCTTGAGAACCAATCGACTCTGACTTTGTTTAAAAGGCCAATGAAATTTGGCGAATGAAATTTGCATGCCATGCCCCGCCCCGGACATCCGGGTATAAAAGGGGAGACGGCGTGCTCATTCATTACCTTTTGTGCTGAGGAACGTAAGGATGACTCACGATCGCTGCAGCGAGCAGCACAGCGACGTGGCACGAAAGGACACAACGTCTCGTTCCCTCCATCAGGGAACCGGGGTTACAATAGTAACCTAGACGTTCCCTTTCTGTCGGTCTCTCGACGTTGTGTCGAAGAACGACAGTATGGGGTTCCTATGTAACACGCCACGGCGCTGTGCTGCGTCACGATCTCTAGCGGAGCGACCCTGACAGGCTCGAGCGGGTCCAATGGTCTGTGCTTCTACGCGAGAGCGTAACCTTCCAGTGGGGAAATGGTAACACGTCCCAGAGCTTTTTGACAAAAAGGTGAGAGGTAACTTACCACCGGTCTCCACGGGCGACGGCCTTCCTATCTCTACAGCGAGATAGCCGCCCGACCGTGAACTGCACTGGGAAACGCGGCCCCTTCAAGGAGGGAGTGCGTTACGGAGGCCACATCCTACCGTAGGGAGGTTAACATGTGGAGATGTACCAATGGTCTCACCTGATAAGGGCAGAACTCATGGAAAAATTAGTGTGCATTGCTACCTGTATTTTGGGAGCACCACGTGAGGGAGATCACACATTCACCTAATGGGGGAATTCTGGTGAAGGAATTACATCGTACGGGGCCACCCCTGAGGGGGGAGCCACTACGTACGGAGCACTGGCTGAAGAAAGGGGCTCACCTGAAAAGGGCAGCTCACTCCGATGTTCAGCCTGGTTACAAGGTCCGCTCCGCCCGGCCTGTTACCATGGAGGTGCTGAGTGATGGAATTAGGTTACCTATACTCGCCTGTAGGGGAAGTAGAGAGGTAGATTAGAGCACTGAACTCACCTGAAAAGGGAAGAAGGCTCTTTCGCAGGCGTACGCCCGGCCAGTGGCTAGTTCTACCTGCGTAAAACCCGAGCTGATACTGGTTCCACCCTGAGGTTATAAAACCTTGCAAAGGTGTTGGACGTAGCCCAACCCGCAGCTGTGCAGATGTCTGCCAGAGAGGCGCCCTGAGCCAAAGCCCACGAGGAGGCTACACCCCTAGTAGAGTGAGCCCTCACTGCGAGCGGGCATGGCAGGTTCTGGCATCGGTAAGCCATGGAAATGGCATCCACGATCCAGTGTGCCAATCTCTGTTTGGAGACAGCTCTCCCTCTTTGCTGACCTCCATAACAGACAAAAAGCTGCTCAGAGCTCCTGAAGCTCTGCGTGCGTTCCAGGTAGAAGCGTAACGCTCGTACCGGACACAGCACTGAAGGAGTTGGGTCTTCCTCCCCCGTGGGGAGCGCCTGCAGGTTCACTACCTGATCCCGAAAGGGGGTGGTAGGAACTTTGGGCACGTAGCCGGGTCGGGGTCTCAGGATAACGTGAGAGTTATTCGGCCCGAACTGTAGGCACTCGTCGGACATGGAGAGTGCATGTAGGTCCCCTACCCTCTTGATAGAGGCGAGCGCTACTAGGAGTGCTGTCTTCCCCGTGAGACGAGGAAGGTCAGACTCTACTAGGGGCTCGAAAGGAGTCTCGGAAAGGCCCGCTAGGACCACATCGAGATCCCAAGAGGGTATGGAGCGCGGACGCGGGGGATTAACCCGCCTCGCACCCCTGAGGAACCTTGTGACCAGGCTGTACTGTCCGAGAGACTTACCCTCCACCAGCTCATGGTGTGCGGCAATCGCGGCAACATATACCCTGAGCGTAGATGGCGAAAGGTTGTCCTCTAGTTTCTCCTGGAGAAAGGACAGCACTGCACTGATCGCACATGCTCCGGGCTCTTCACCGTGTGAAGAGCACCAGGACGAGAAGATGCGCCACTTTGCAGCGTATAAACGCCTCGTGGTTGGTGCCCTCGCCTGAACAATTGTGTCCGCCACCGCCGGAGGCAATTCGTTCAGGATCTCCTCGTCCCGTCCAGGGACCAGACATGGAGATTCCAGAGGTCTGGTCGCGGGTGCCATACCGTACCCTTCCCCTGGGACAGAAGGTCCTTCCGCAGGGGAATGGGCCAGGGGGGAGCTATCGCTAGAGGTATTAGCTCTGCGAACCAAGCCTGGTTGGGCCAGTATGGCGCAATTAACAGGACCTGGTGTTCCTCGACCCTGACCTTGCACAGGACCCGTGCAAGAAGGCTCACTGGGGGGAAGGCGTACTTCCACTTGTCCCGGGGCCAGCTGTGCGCTAGGGCATCCGTGCCGAGGGAACCCTCGGTCAAGGAGTACCACAGGGGGCAATGGGTGTTGTCTGGCGAGGCAAACAGGTCCACCTGTGCCTGACCAAACAGTTCCCATATCAGCCGGATCGTCCCAGGATGGAGTCGCCATTCTCCTCGAGGCGGCGTCTGACGAGAGAGCGTGTCGGCTGTCTGGTTCAGGTAGCCTGGGAGAAATACGGCTCGCAGAGATCTTATTTTCTGCTGACTCCAGAGGAGGAGGCGTCGGGCAAGTTGTGACAAGCGGCGCGAGCGCATCCCGCCTTGGCGGTTGATGTACGCTATCGCGGCCCTGCTGTCGGAGCGGATCAGCACATGCTTGCCTCTCACTAGAGGTAGAAACCTCCTGAGGGCGAGCATGACCGCCAACAACTCCAGGCAATTGATATGCCAGTACAGTCGGGGACCCGTCCATCGACCCGAAGCTGTATGCCCGTTGCACACTGCTCCCCAGCCCAACAGGGAGGCGTCAGTTGTCACCACAACGCGCCTCGAAACCTGTCCGAGGGGTACTCCCGCTCGTAAAAAGGTCCTGGAGGACCATGGGGCCAGGGTGCTCCGACACTGAGGCGTGATGGCAATCCGCCTGGTGCCTGTGCGCCACGCGCTCCTCGGAACCCGACTCTGAAGCCAATGCTGAAGTGGTCGCATGTGCATCAACCCGAGTGGGATAACCCCAGTCGTGGATGCCATATGCCCCAGGAGCCTCTGAAAATATTTCAGGGAGACCACTTGACGCCTGAGCTTGCTCAGGCTTCGCAGCAAGGCTTGAGCACGCTCCTCCGTGAGTCGTGCAAACATGGTGACAGAGTCTAGTTCCATACCGAGATAAGAGATGCTCTGCACTGGGGCGAGCTTGCTCTTCTCCCGGTTGACCTGTAAACCCAATCGGTTTAGGTGCTGAAGCACCATGTCCCTGTGTGTACATACTAGATCTCGCGAGTGAGCCAAGATAAGCCAGTCGTCGAGATAGTTTAGTACACGCACGCCCCACTCTCTGAGGGGGGATAGTGCGGCTTCCGCGACTTTCGTGAAGACGCGGGGAGATAGGGACAGCCCGAAGGGCAGGACTTTGTACTGCTACGCCCGACCTTCGAAGGCGAACCGTAGGAACGGTCTGTGCCGAGGAAGTATCGAGACGTGAAAGTACGCGTCCTTCAGGTCGATCGCCACGAACCAATCCTCGTGTCTGACAGACTCGAGGATGCGCTTCTGTGTTAGCATTCTGAACGGAAGTCTGTATAGACACCTGTTCAGTGAACGCAGGTCCAGAATTGGGCGCAGCCCTCCACCTCTCTTGGGGACGATGAAGTACGGGCTGTAGAAGCCCGACGACATCTCGGCCATGGGAACGGGTTCGATCGCTTCTTTTGCCAAAAGAGTCGCCACCTCTGCCCGAAGAACGGCGGAATCCTTCCCTCGTACCGAGGTATGAAGGATTCCCCGAAATTTGGGAGGGTGTCTGGCGAACTGGATCGCATAGCCGAGATGGATCGTTCGGTCTAGCCACCGCCCCAGTCTGCCTAGCATGGACCATGCGTGCAGTCGTTGGGCCAGCGGGACCAGAGGAACGATCTCCTTCACCATCTCCATGGAGGGGGGTTCTGTGGCTCTCAGGACAGCCGCTCTGCCTGGGGACGGATCCCCTAGGGGCTTGCTGTCCCGAGTACTTACCTGCCTGTGGGATTTGCAGTGTAGCACACCGTCTATTTGAGAGTGTGTCTGACTGCAATTCCGCCGATGTGACGCAACGTCTAGTCGTGACGCAATGTTGGGTCGGTATGACGCAACGTCGGGTCGGACTGACGAAACGTCTTGCAACCGTACACCGTCGCTCGGAGAGTGATAACGGTTGAGTTTTAAGACCAGAGAAGGAAACAGCCCTTTTTGAGAGGAAGTGGGCGCCAGGCCCTGAAAAGGGCCCGGCACGAGTTGGGACGTGGCAGGACCGTCCCGCACCGGCCACTTTGGAGATCGATGTCCTGGGCCGGGCATGGTGGTGTCTCCTCCGCTGGTTGCCTCCCGTCAGGACCGCTTCCCGCGCTTCCTGCGGGGTGGTTGCTGACTGGGAGGAGTCGCTCTCCTCCGGGTCGCCGATCTCCGGGTCGCCGCCTCAGGGGGAGATACAACCGGAGTGGTCGGTTGGGAGGGGCGAGGCCGTTTGGGAGCAGACGATACACGGAGCCTAGACGGCACGGGGGCGGCCTGGCTGCGGCGAGGGAGGATATGCTTGATAGCCTCCGTCTGCTTCTGCACGGCGGAAAACTGCTGAGAGAAGCTCTCCACCGTGTCTCCAAACAACCCACCCTGCGCAATGGGGGCATCGAGAAAGCGGGCTTTCTCGGCCTCACGCATTTGCGCAAGGTTCAGCCAGAGGTGTCTCTCTTGGACCACCAAAGTGGACATCGTCCGACCCAGGGCACGCGCCGTAACCTTAGTGGCCGGAAGGGCCAGGTCAGTCGCAGTGCGCAGCTCCTGCAGAACTGCGGGGTCAGAACTTCCCTCGTCTAGCTCCTTAAGAGCCTTGGCCTGGTGGACCTGCAGGATGGCCATGGCATGGAGCGAGGAAGCAGCCTGTCCAGCGGCAGCGTAAGCTCTCGACCCGAGGGTCGAAGAGATCTTACACGCCTTGGATGGAAGTTTCGGCTGACCCCTCCAGGTAGAAGCGGTCTGAGGGCACAAGTGCACCGCAACAGCCCGCTCCACCTGGGGTATGTCAACGTAACCCCTTGCTGCCCCCCCATCGAGGGAAGTGAGGGTGGAAGAGCCCGTCTGCCGTGTACGCGCCGAGAACGGCGCATTCCACGACTTCGTAATCTCTTCGTGCACTTCCGGAAAGAATGGCACCGGGATCGGGCGTGGCTTTGAACCCCGCTCGGATCCCAGGTACCATGCGTCCAGCCGCGAACGTTGGGGTGACGGCGGGGCCGTACACTGAAGCCCAATGCTCGCGGCGGCCCGGGAAAGCATGGCCGCCATCTCAGGATCCGGATCATCCCGGGACTTACCCGCCGGAGGCGGAAGCTCCAGGATGTCCTCCGAATCCGAGGCTAGCAGGTCACCCTCCGATGCTGCGACAGACAGCTCGTCCTCATCCCGGGGGGAAGCGAGAGACGGCGTACCGTCTCTCACTGATGGGGTAGACGAGCGTGCCGAGGTATAGATGCTCCGCGAGCCAGAGGCTGACGGGGTGACATCCATAGAGCCCTCGTAATCACGGACGCCGCTCCTCAAGACCGCCGACCGTGCCGTAGCCAACGATCTACAGGGAGCTGACGAAATGGTGGCTCGCTCTCCAAGGAAAGAAGCCACCCGTGACCGCAACGTCTTGATCGACATCTGCTCGCAATGCGGGCAGGTCGGTCCCATAAATGCCACCTCAGCGTGTTGGAGACCCAAACTCACGAGGCAGACATCATGGGTGTCCCCATCTAGGACAAGCTTGCCGCAACCAAGGGAACAGCTATGCGCCATGAGGCAACACGCTGTTTAGAAATTGCTCTTTTAAAAAAGAGAAGACACTCTCTGTCTTCTGCTGGACGCTCAGGGGAGTCGAAGATGGACAGTCCGCTGCAAACCGCGTCGTGACACCAGCAGGAAGATGATCGCCAGAAGTCGATTCTTGCTTCAGACTCGAAGTCATCCGCCAGGTTCCGAAGAACAAAAGGTAATGAATGAGCACGCCGTCTCCCCTTTTATACCCGGATGTCCGGGGCGGGGCATGGCATGCAAATTTCATTCGCCAAATTTCATTGGCCTTTTAAACAAAGTCAGAGTCGATTGGTTCTCAAGAGCGAACCCCATACTGTCGTTCTTCGACACAACGTCGAGAGACTGACAGAAAGGGAACTGTGTGACTCCGCTGTTTTCCAAAGAACAAACTGCTTTCAGACTGACTTGCTTCTTAAAGAGCCAATACACAATCTTAACAACACATATTTTTAATGTAAAATACAAAATATTTATCCAAAAATCATGTATGAATAAATCAATTTCACAAATATTCAAAAATGAAAGTGCATTTTTGCCGTTACTTCAGAATCAGAATGAGCTTTATTGCCCGGTGTGCTTGCAACACGAGGTATTTGTTTTAGTTACAGAACTTCCAGTACACAACGTAAGTGACAAGACAAGAAACAAGTAAGATAATAAAAATAAATATGTAAGATTAACACACAGTGTTAACAATGGTACATAAGAGCTATAGTGTATATACTGATGATTTATAATTATGAAGATAAAAGTTATAATGTTATAATGTCTGAGTCAGTGTACATCTAGTGTACAATAGATACTCTACTTCGCTTGTGTATCAATATAAATGATAGGATACACAGTAACAGGCCCGATCACCAGGTTCACTACGGAGGGCAAAAATGATGCACAAGGACCAGACAGTTGTAATTGTAGTGGAATTTCTTGTGGTGCAATGTCCAACCCGGCACTAACAGCTCTGTATAAATCTTAGCGGTGGACTAATAGATGAGAAATACCACACATAAATGAATCCCGTTGGTTACAGCAAATAAGTCAGAGATCACAGTGTAGAACAGAAATCCCTCTCATCTCTGCCTACGATTCCGGGTGGCTCGCCAGCTAAGATCACAGTTTCAACCAAGAAAAAAACTTGACCAAATCCGGGTGATATCAATATAGAATTATTAGCTGCATTTGGAGATACAGGCCTCACAATCCACTAGTATCCGCTTCCATCATCACACTTAAAATGACCCAATAACATTTGCACAGGGACTTAATATAATATTATATTCTCTTATTTATACATATATGAAAAGATGATTGTCATATTTACATTTTAATCTCTCTTGTGACACCCGCAATTTGTTAGCTCGTATATCTCTTGTCTCGCTATGCGTCTCATCAGACATCGCACAGAGCGCCGATCATATGACGAATCGTGCTTTCCTTTTAGTTAAAACCTATTTTTTAGTTTTCACTTTTCGGAACAGCTTTTTTTTTAAAGACTATTTTAAAAGAATTTAATATTCTTTTATAAAAATAAATGTATACTAGTTTATATTTAATTTCCTCTAACCAACTCTGCATAATAAAACATTGATAACTGAATCTGAACAAAATTAAGATCCTACAGAGTCTCTCCAAAACTCTCAGATAATTTTATTTCTGTCATCAGATTAATATAATTTTTATTCTTCATTCATTTACATTTGTTTTCTTTCTATCTGACTGTGAGTGACACTAAAAGTTGTAGTTTAACACACTGTTCTCTTGTTCTTTCTCTCTCAGACTGATGAAATGTTATCTGACAGAGAAAAGTTGTTCAGCACTGGTCTCAGTTCTCACATCAAACTCCTCAAGTCTGACAGAACTGGATCTGAGTCACAATAATCTTCAGGATTCAGGAGTGAAGCTGATCTCTGATGGACTGAAGAATCCAAACTGTAAACTCAAGACATTAAAGTAAGAAAATATTTAATTAATAAGATTAAATGTGTGTTTGAAGGTTAATCATGTTCCTATAATGTTGTTCATCATAATAAATAGTTGATCTGTCTGATCAGAATCCATTGAGCTGATGTTTTTAATCTTTAGATTATATCTCAGTTGGATATCTATCTGGATATGTTCTGCTGATTATAATCACACACATCTCATTATAATTCATGACTTTATTTGCTGTAAGTGTCAAGAGTTCTTCTTCTCTCTTCAGTTTGTCTAAATGCATGATTGGAAATGGAGGTTTTATTGCTCTGGCTTCAGCTCTGAGATCGAACACAAACTCACAGCTGACAGAACTGGATCTGAGCTATAATAATGCAGAAGATTCAGGAGTGAAGCAGATCTCAGATCTACTGAAGGATCCAAACTGTAAACTCAAGACATTAAAGTAAGAAAATCCCTAAAGTATTAAGATTAAATATAAGAGTTCTATAAAAGTTAATGAGAATCATGTTTATGTAATGTTGTTCCTTATAATAAATAGATAGATAATCTTTAGATTATATCTCAGTATGTTTATTTTATAACCGTATGTGTTCTGCTGATTATAATCACACACATCTCATTATAATTCATGACTTTATTTGCTGTAAGTGTCAAGAGTTCTTCTTCTCTCTTCAGTTTGTCTAGATGCATGATTGGAAATGAAGGTTTTATTGATCTGGCTTCAGCTCTGAGATCGAACACAAACTCACATCTGACAGAACTGAATCTGATATATAATAAAGCAGGAGATTCAGGAGTGAAGCAGATCTCAGATCTACTGAAGATTCCAAACTGTAAACTACATATACTACTTTGAGTATATAAACATTCTTCATGACTTCTGTACTAGTGCTGTTTTATTCTGATACTGATGAATATGTGTTATTGCTAGCAATACTTCCAGATTATTCTCATGAATCTCACCCTAAATACGTAAAAAGACATCCCAACCTGCAAAAAGTCATTTCAGGGAGATATCCCGAAGCACTCCCCCACAAACCCCCAATACCCCCCCACCATACACCCCAACTACCCCCTCCCAGGTATGTAACTATTTACATACACCCCAAATTAGCAAAAACAACCGACATGACTTATTTGGATAAACGTGTTAAACAAACAAAAATTAATAATATGTATGGGACGTAAAAACAAACAAGAAGTGTCAGTGTATAAGTGCGTAAATTACATTTATGAAGTGTTTCATAGTTAATCCACTTTCACCAAAGTCACAACTTCCTCACTATGTTTATCATGTATAATACTTCTTACTACACTTTTATTTTAAAAAAAGGGCCATTATATCCAATCTTACGGTGGCATTATGAAGAAAAATACACATTTGATCTTAAAACAACAATATACAAATCTTTACAAAAAACAATGACCAGTGTTCGTGGCCGGACTGATGGGTTGATGGGTAAATAATTAGGTTAATTTGATTAGTTTAACGATATGCAACTCATATTGAAACTTGCTGATTTGGTTAATCATGATGATGATGTGCCGAGTTTACGTCAGTATTAATCCATTGTAATGGCGGACAAGTGGCCAAAAGACACTTTTTTAACTACTACTATTTTAAGCGCCACACAGTGCAATGCTTCTCAAATTAAATATATTGTATGCTGTGAAAATATACACACAGCTAAAGACACTGCTTTACATAGTGCTAAACAAAGCCCTTAAACCGTGATTTATTTATGATATTTACATTTACATTTAGTCATTTAGCAGACGCTTTTATCCAAAGCGACTTACAATAGTCGAGGAGACAATGAAGCGGTAAATAGCCGATACAACAATAGGTGAACAAGTGCTACAACAATGCTACCGAGTTACACAGAGAGAGAAGTTACAAAAGAGAAGGTTTTTTGATAGAGTGAGTAGTTAGAAAAGAAATGAGTTAGAGAGTTAGGTGTAGCCGGAAAAGATGAGTTTTTAGGTTTGAGCTTGAATTGTGGGTGGGATGTTTGAGTTTTTCTGTTGGTTGTGTTATGTGTTCATGACCGGGTTGATTTGGGTATATTTGTGTTCATTTGCATCCCTGTTGTATGAATGAGTAGATGTCACCATCGTGGAGAGAGATGTGTGGATGAATGACTTGTGGTGTAACCTTGCATGTGTTAAGTTCGATCAGTCGACCAGACACGAATGAGTGCAAATGTGGAAATTATTTTATTACAGTTAAATTAATAAGAAAGTAATATAATTATTGTTTATTATATTATATTTTGAGTAGGCTATCATTTCTATTTAATTAACAGTTGGCCATAGTTTCACAAAAATAGAAATTCTGTTCATCTACATTTACTCAACTCAAACTAGTTTCCAACCTTATGCCCTTATTGCATTTTAGAATCATATGAAGATATTTTGAAGAAAGCTCATAACCAAACTGTTTTAGTCTGTAAATATATGTTGACTCAAATGCGAATTCTAAAACAAAGTATAGCTTGTGTAATCCTAAATAAAATATAATTTTTAAAGCCACATTTTGTTTCTGTTTTCTCATTCTTATCTTTTCTCATTTAACACAATTTGCTATTTTTTCTTCCTTTTCTTCCGATAAACTGAAATCATACTCAAAAGTAAGATACCTGAATTTTACAATGAAGCACTTACACACACGCACGCACGTACACACACACACACACACACACACGCACGCACATTTTAGAGCGAAAACATTTTGATTTACATTCTTGATACACATCAAGGTACTTAACTTTTTTTTGCATTAAGGAATATTTACAAACTTTGTGTATAACAAATACGTTATGAGATTAATGTTTAAAATATGAAGTTTTGAATATAGAAATATTGAACAATTGAAATGACTCAATTTATGAAATGAACCTGAAACGGCCAGTAGGTTTCAGCTTTTCACTGAATCGTTTATTAAATCTGATTCTTCTAAGATTTTATGACAGCACCGGATGTAGTGTCTGGCGCGCTTTTTAAATTATTGGCCATTATTAATCTCTGTATCAGAGAACAACAAAGATGTCTGGTGTACCTAATAATTTTAGAAGACGTCTCAGTGGGTTTAGGGATCGTATAAATGCCCAACTTGACAGTTTACTTGAATCATCTCCACCAGAGCTTGGAGAACAATGTCTTGTAGACAGGTAGGGAACTCTGACTTGAAAATATCACTTTAAAGTAATAAACTAAATAGTGAAATGTTCGAAAAAAATCTCTCATCGGATATTTGTTGTTGTTGTTTTTTATTGTGTCCTCATATGTCTGTCTGCCTTTCTATCTATATATCTGTCTTTTTTGTCTGTCTGTCTGTCTGTCTGTCTGTCTGTCTGTCTGTCTAGCTCTAAAATCTTTTAAGATAATCTATTAATTAGCCCTTTAAATTAATTGAATGATTTAATTGGACAACTTAGATCATGACAATATAATAACAAACAATAAGTATCAAACTTACTTCTCAAATCATTAATTAGGTTATAATAAAAATTTTTTTATCAATTTCGTAAAAATGTTCTTTGAAAGGTTTGAGTTGTTCCGCAACGAACAACCGTTGCATGGTCCTGCTCGTCCCAGAAGGGCGCGGAGGAGAAATGTGACATGTACATTTAAAGTAACTCTTCTCCGGACTGGTGTTGATCGGTTCTCTTCTTTAAGAGGTAAGACCTTTGCTTATAATGCTATTTATGAAATCGTGATGTTAATTGTAAACAACTTAAACTAATATAATTTCACAATGTTGCCCATAGATACCATTGCCAGTCAGAGACTTGTTGTACAGAGAGAGCAGAGTGAGACACAGTTTGCAGAAATTCTCAGAAGCACGTTTCCACAACTTCAAGGGAGAGAGTTTGAATTGTGCAGGGTTGATGCACAGAGGCAGGTTTCACGTTTGAATCTGGAGTCAGAAACCCCAGCTGCCATAATTGCTAGTGGGCAGCTAGGAAGATCTGCACTTTATGTACAAGAGATGGTAATCTAATCTAATCTAATATTCAAAAGGCCTCTTTGTGTCTGCAGTTTTATGTAGAAACTGTGTTCCTAGTGTTTGATCTATTTCATATCAGTCTTCTTTTTTTTGGGAAAGCCTAATATTGTATTGCTTCCTTTATATTATGTATAAAAAATGCAGCAAATAGCGCAATATAACACTGCAACTAAAGATCGCAGTTGTTCGATTTCACAGAGCACTTATACACTTGCACAAGTGAACTCCCCTCCAGCCCCAGCCGTGGCCTCCTCTTCTGCTCCAGCTCCAGCCGTGGCCTTCTCTCCTCCTCCAGCCCCAGCCGTGGCCTTCTCTCCTCCTCCAGCCCCAGCCGTGGCCTTCTCTCCTCCTCCAGCCCCAGCCGTGGCCTTCTATCCTCCTCCAGCCCCAGCCGTGGCCTTCTCTTCTGCTCTAGTTCCAGCCGTGGCCTTCTCTCCTCCTCCAGCCCCAGCCGTGGCCTTCTCTCCTCCTCCAGCCCCAGCCGTGGCCTTCTATCCTCCTCCAGCCCCAGCCGTGGCCTTCTCTTCTGCTCTAGTTCCAGCCGTGGCCTTCTCTCCTCCTCCAGCCCCAGCCGTGGCCTTCTCTCCTCCTCCAGCCCCAGCCGTGGCCTTCTCTCCTCCTCCAGCCCCAGCCGTGGCCTTCTCTCCTCCTCTAGCCCCAGCCGTGGCCTTCTCTCCTCCTCCAGCCCCAGCCGTGGCCTTCTCTTCTGCTTTTAGTTCCAGCCGTGGCCTTCTCTTTTGCTCTAGTTCCAGCCGTGGCCTTCTCTCCTCCTCTAGCCCCAGCCGTGGCCTTCTATCCTCCTCCAGCCCCAGCCGTGGCCTCCTCTTCTGCTCCAGCTCCAGCCGTGGCCTTCTCTCCTCCTCCAGCCCCAGCCGTGGCCTTCTCTTCTGCTTTTAGTTCCAGCCGTGGCCTTCTCTTTTGCTCTAGTTCCAGCCGTGGCCTTCTCTCCTCCTCTAGCCCCAGCCGTGGCCTTCTCTTCTGCTTTTAGTTCCAGCCGTGGCCCTCTCTCCTCCTCCAGCCCCAGCCGTGGCCTCCTCTTCTGCTCCAGCTCCAGCCGTGGCCTTCTCTCCTCCTCCAGCCCCAGCCGTGGCCTTCTCTCCTCCTCCAGCCCCAGCCGTGGCCTTCTCTCCTCCTCCAGCCCCAGCCGTGGCCTCCTCTTCTGCTCTAGTTCCAGCCGTGGCCTTCTCTCCTCCTCCAGCCCCAGCCGTGGCCTCCTCTTCTGCTCCAGCTCCAGCCGTGGCCTTCTCTCCTCCTCCAGCCCCAGCCGTGGCCTTCTCTCCTCCTCCAGCCCCAGCCGTGGCCTTCTCTCCTCCTCCAGCCCCAGCCGTGGCCTCCTCTTCTGCTCTAGTTCCAGACGTGGCCTTCTCTCCTCCTCCAGCCCCAGCCGTGGCCTTCTCTCCTCCTCCAGCCCCAGCCGTGGCCTCCTCTTCTGCTCTAGTTCCAGCCGTGGCCTTCTCTCCTCCTCCAGCCCCAGCCGTGGCCTCCTCTTCTGCTCTAGTTCCAGCCGTGGCCTTCTCTCCTTCTCCAGCCCCAGCCGTGGCCTCCTCTTCTGCTCTAGTTCCAGCCGTGACCTTCTCTCCTCCTCCAGGTCCAGCCATGGCCTCCTCTCGTACCTCCTCTCCAGAAGTTTCAGTGGCATTTTCTCTACTCAGTCCAGACACAGATATTTATATCTCAGATGACGAGGAGTATGAGTAAGTAATTTGATATTGTCGTAAGACATGTATTCATACTGTAGTTGGATCAAAAGATGTAGTAACATTTTCTTTTATTTATTTTCTTCAGTGTTGACCTCAAATCATTGTTAAATAAAATGTCAAACAAAGTGGATTTAACAGCTGCACCCATATCCAACCAAATCAATGCAACACGATGCAACATCTTAGACAGTGGCATCAGAGCCTTTCGACGCCAACGTTTTAACCCTGAGGCAAAACTAGATGTTGTGTTCAGAGATGCTGATGGGATTAGTGAGGGAGCCGCCGACGAGGGTGGTCCAACGAGAGAATTTTTAACTTTGTTGATGAGGGAAGTCCACTCATGCGAAATATTTGAAGGAGAGGACTGGAAAAAAACACTTGCCTGCAATTCCTAAGGTAACCTTCTTCCTAATGTTTTGTGTGTGTGTGTGTGTGTGTGTGTGTGTGTGTGTGTGTGTGTGTGTGTGTGTGTGTGTGTGTGTGTGTGTGTGTGCCCCCTCTATAATTTTCTATAATTTTGCACACTTTCACATTGAATCTCATCAGGTCTTTATGCAAATCATCTTTAATTATTAAAGTTAAAACATAGAGCCCTATGAAAAAAAAAAGTGATTAATTTGTCAAGAATTCAATACCTGTTTACACTCCATTAGCACCACACATTTTCTAAGCATTGTTTATAGACATAATAATGCTTTTCCGTTGTGTTACAGCACTGTACAATGGTTTGTACAAAATAGTTGGACGGATGATAGCTGTGTGTCTGATACATGGTGGTGTGGAGCCACATTTTTTTTCTGAAAGACTGTTCTGTCAGGTGTGCAACCTTAAGCCCCCAGTACCAGACCTTCAAGAGATCGTTGACTATGACTTCAGAGGAAAGATGACCAAGGTTAGTTTATGTATATTACACATTTTCATTTATGCCAGCTGTTCCTCTGTTAGAAACTGTTATTTGGTTATAGTTGTAATATATTAGAATGTTAAAATTGTTAACCTTAACCTTAAAAAGCTCTTAAGGGTTTTTGTGTGCATTATATATGTATACATTTAATATAAGTATTTTCTTTCTATTATTTAATGACTAATTTTGTGTTAAATTCATTGTCAATTTAGATCCAGTTGGCACAGAACGTAAATGAAGCACAGTGTGGAGGCATCTGACCAATTAAGTATGCTGGGGTCTCTATGGCACATCCAGACGCTCGAGGACAGAGACAACTTAGTGGAGTCAGCGACCAAGTTTTTTACTGAGAACAGGTTGAGGGATTCCTTAGAACAGTGAGTATAAGAATGTATTGATTTTTTCACCTGACAAACTAACAGTAATATTCTGTCATTGTTTCACATTGGGCACAATGTTTTGTTTTTCTAGATTTAAAGAGGGCCTGGAGTGTCTTGGGCTTTTGCCTTTGATGCAAAAACATCCTGAGCTCTTTAAAGAAATATTTTTGTTTGAAGAAAAGCCACTTTTGGCCGAAGACATATCTGCTTTGTTTAAAGCCGAACTTTCACCAGTTGGCAGCAACAGGAGAGTATTGGAGAGTAGAACAATCTGTTTCTGGAGGGACTGGCTCATAGATGTGGAAGGTATGACATCAAACTTAAGCTATCTTGGATCTCTCTCTCTCTCTCTCTCTCTCTCTCTCTCTCTGATATGAACATTTTTGTAAAAATATGTATATTTTTGATGAAATCCCATAGCGTATGTGTGCTTTTAACATATTATCCTCATATTAAAATGTATTTAGTTGCCAAACAAATCTTGAACAAAAATAATCCATACACTTTCTTTTAAATATAAAGTAAATCATAGCACACCTTTAACTAATACACTTATAAAACACTTGTATATTTGCTTTACTTTATCTCACTACACTTAAAATCAATTTATACTAAGGATTCTTACGTGGTACAGTTGGGAAAATGTACTTATATTTATTAAAAGTTTAATTTAGGATTATTATATTACAATCTACTATGTTTGAACTAATTATTAATGTTATGAAATCAAACTTAAGAAATACACTAATAAAAGTCCTCTGTATACTTTTGTGATAGGATACTTTATTTCAATGCACCAAAATTAATTTAATTATTAGTGCTACTTTAAATACTTTTTCAAATGCACGGAAGTAGAAATACACCTTTAATTAGTGTCTATAAAAAAATATATTTAATTTAGCACAAAAAAATAATGTTTTTACGTATTTTTTAGTACATTCAACTATACTTTATGGTTATCTGGGATGAGGATACACTGTAAAAAATTACTCTTGAGGGTGTTAAATACAACCCATGAAAATCAGTTATAGTTTACTTAAGTATATGAGTTAGCAAGTGTAATTAAAAATAATGGGTACATTCTACCTACACTACTTATTTTTTATGAGTATTAACTGCAAGACTAAAAAATAGGTAAAATTTACCCCTAAATATGAGCTTTGGCGCTGCAAAGTGCGCATGCGTCAACATCCAGGCGGGAGTCGTGAGACTCAACAATTTCCTGTCATTGGCGGAACATTGATTGGTGAACCTACAGGTGAATTTTTATTAAACTTGTTGATATCTTCATGAATGCAAATGTTAAGTTGTGTATCGGTAACCAGAATTATAGTCATTTCTCTGTCTCTGTTGTCTCACAGGGAAACTGTCACACATGAGAGGTTTAACTTGAGCGAGAGTTTTGTTTGAGCAATGTGCTTCTTTCGTGATTATTAAGTATTTAAAACACAAAAATGTCAGACTTTAACTACTGTGTTGTAAACTATACTGTGTACTAACTACTAACTGTGTGCTGGTGCCTAAGTGTTAAGTTTATAAATTAATTGAGCACGTGGTTAGCATTAATATGCAGCGATTAGCATGTTTTCTGCTAACTACAAAAAGCAAAGGATTGAAAATGTGTAATTTTTTATGTTCATTATGTGATCTCTATCATAGGTCTAACAGTTGTAATGTTTGATTTGAATTGATTTATGCATTTGAGTTAACTTGGATTTTCAAAAACATTGTACTAACTTTTAGTTGGTGGAATTATTTAGCAAAATATGGCAAATATAAATGGATATGAATATAAATGATGTTCAATTGATTCTACTGGAGTGTGATAATCTAATAATGTCAATATCCTGTTTCTGACATGTTTTATTCTCTTACAGAAAGATCTTTATGAAGAAGAAAGAAGAGTTCATAGCAGTTATAATGACGAGTTAACTTCCGGTCTCGAACGAACCACAGAGTCAATGGATGATCTGCTTACTGCAAATAAACTGTCTGTGCAAACATGTGATCTATAAGTTTAACCTCAGACTGTTTGCTTCATCCAATGATAACTCTTTTATTTGCAAATGTTAAATGTTCAGAAGTTGCATGTAATGTGTAATGTGAGTTATATTTGAAGATTAATGTAACTTAAATTTATTGCAAGTATGTTCTTCCCTAATTAGTGTTGTGTTTTACTTTTAATTAGTAATTGTTCAAAAAGTTACCTGTAATGAGAGTTATATGTAATGTGAAGTTGTTTGTCACTTAAAATTGAATGTAAGAGCATTTTGAAGTTTTAAATGAAGTTTAAGTGTTTGTATCGATATAGAATGTTTGTCTTTTGAGGTAAATGAGAGCAGTCTCTCCTTTTATTTTCTAGAGTTTAAAGTATTGTAGCCACACATTAAATCTAAACGCATATAGTTTGACATGATAACGTGAAGAAACAGTATTTAGGCGTGTTGTTTCTAATGTATGTTTTTTCATCTTATTTTGAATGGAATATGTTCAAAAAGCTTTATGCCACATTATGATGTTGTGTTTCCCTTGAAATTTATTGTAAGGGGTTGTTTTGTACTTACAATAGTTAATTTTAAATGTTTAAAAATACAAAATGTTATTTGATCAATAAAAAAGGAAATTTATGCAATCTCCTGCGTCTGACCATTTTTATATAAATTCTGCACTCCCTGAATAAGTAATATGTTATTTTTTCTAATGGCTAATTATTATTAATAATGATTTAGTAGATGAACTGTTGTTTTCCTACAATAGGGTTAATTTTACAAAATTTTTATAAGTAATTAGTTATGTAATGAGAAATATTAGGTAGACCTTACCTAATATCTTTTAGTCTGCCATAGCTGTTAATTTAGGTATACTTTACTCAAATATATAAGATAGAATCTACCCAAAAAAAAGTGAGTGCAAATTGTTACCTCAATTTTATTGAGTAGATTCTATAGGTTTTTTGCAGTGTACTTATATGGGTTTGAAAGAAAATTAAGTAAAATAAACTGTGACAACTACTTTACTGGCATTCTGTATCTGTAAAAAGGTCATTAACTTTTTTTTCCTGTTCATTTTTACTAGAAGGAACTGCATATCCCCTCACCCTAGACAAGATTCTTGGGTTTGTGTCAGGATCTACTGCTGTTCCGAGGCTTGGGTTCCCAGTGGAACCTAAATTGGAGTTTTTACACCCTCAAGAGAACGAGAACCCTAAAATTTTTCCAGAGTCAAATACCTGCAGCATTGTCTTGAGACTGCCAATCCATCCCAGCTATGAACTCTTCAGAGAAAGCATGGAAAGTGGTATTTTGCAATCCCCCACTTTCGGAGTTATATAGAATTTGTGATGGTTGTTACTGATGCAATAGTTTTAAATATGTTCATGTTTTAAAGTGTTATTATATAACAAGAAGAGATAAATTGGCACAGCACTGCTCTAGCAGTAGAAAAAAAATTATTTAATCACCACAAGTAACGTTTCAAGCCTAAAAGCTCTTAGTCAGACAATGATCACATACATAAGAAAACATACATTCAGCTCTTATATATAGCACAAATTTTGTTAAGAATTTGTAGTTAGAGGTAGTATTTACATTTATGTTTGTTTATTGCCTTTATGTGAGGTGATTTCCTGATTTTTTTCCTCTTTTTCTGGATCATGTGGTTGATCACGTCACTCAGGTTTGTGCTATACATAACGCCTGATCTATGTATGTAATCATTGTTTAATGAAGAGCTTGTAGGCCCGGCATGCCACCTTTGATGAGAAAATAATACCTTTGGAGCTGTGGTGTTCCAAATGTATTGTTAGTTTTATGTATTTTCATAGTTTAGCACACACATTATAATTTTGTAGTATAGTAGTTTAGCCCCTCTGCCTATTGGATGTGTGAACTTTGGTCATCTAAAGTTATGGACATTTCATCCTACAGTTCTAGTACTGCTTTTCTATGTTTTGGGGATTGCTGAGTTTTGTCCCTTTCTCCAGTTCTGCTCTGTCTTGGGATATCTGATAATAATCCATTTCTGAAAGTGTTCAGATTATACAACCAATTAATGAAAATTACATCACAATTACAAAAAAAAATTGTTTATTGATGTGATTTACAGTATTTTTTGTAATCTCAGTGATATGACTAGCCCTTACATAAACTATAAATGAGTCAGGAAAGTAGGGGAGAAACCGATCAGAATATGGCACATGCCATGTGAAACACTTCAAACAAGTAACAGTGACACTGTTTAAGGTAAATTTACATTCTTAGGTTTCCCACAAAAGAAAGGACATCTTTAAGAACATTTACTCCAAGATTGTCCCGGGGACCTCCAAGTGGATCAGTTTGTTCTGTGAGCTGTTTCATCTCATCATCAGTCACAGTGAACTGGTTTGGAGGTACGGTAACTCGGTCAAGCCAACGCACATGAGATAACGCTCCGGACACAGAATTACTGCCACCACCAACAAGCTCTGCTGAATTGGTCTCTCCTCCTGGGGAGTCTGAGGGTCTTGCAAAAATCTCCTGCAATGCAGTACTTGGCCGACTCTGTTGTGCAAGGCAATCCCGGACAAAGATTTGTAGAGGTGACAGGTGTCTCTCGGTTCGTAATCCATGATTGTTCCACTGGTGTGTAAAATTTGTTAAGTCCTTGTTAATTCTTGGGATGTAGACATATTGCAGAGCCCACATGTTCATTTCATTATCAACATCCACAATACCCTCACTCTCAAGAAAATGCAAAGGTCATAGTACACATTTGACACCCCACGCCACAGATCGACCCAAAGCCTTTCAATCCTCTGATTGTGAGTACTCCTTCCTCTAAGAGCACTCCCTCGTTCATTGCCTCTGAACAGGTTCATGAACAAGCACACTGCATTGTTCTCTCCCCCATGGTCAGTCCTTACTCTGGAAGGAACTCCATATTTTGAAATGGCATCCAAGAAGCAGCTCATGACAGTGGTGCTGCGATTGTTGTTAGATGCTTTGAGAAAGGTGACAAGCCTGCATTACTATCCTCCATCTAAATTAACACAAATAGATCATTATTTAGTTGAGCATAAAACCTGCATAAGACAACAACAACAAAATGAAGGGATAGCTTTAGGTGTTCTAAAAGAACACTGTTTCAACCATTTCAACAACCCTTTTTGTGCAGACATACTGATTTCTGTTAATGAACTGCATTGAATTCTGAAATTGACACTTTTAAAAAACAATTTCACATTTAGTTACTTAATGGTATTTTATTAAAGCAACAGAAGAATAAAGTGGTTTAGGCATAATGTAATGTTTAAGATTGCATTTAAAAAGAAAATTACCTTATACGTTTGTGATTTGCATCAAGATGCCATAAAGAATTTGGTCCTGCGACACGGTAGGACCTTCTACGTAGTCGCTGAGACATTGCTCTGAGAGCTGCAGCCCTTGGGTTGACACGATGCATACTGCTCCGCTCTCTGCACCTCTGAACCCGAATCCCCTCTGTCCTCAGTTGTGCTCGAACTGCCTCTGGCCCAAGTTGGTCATTTCCAGCCACCATATCCCAAATTTTTTCATCTAAATCTGCATCAGATATGTCTGAGTAGGAGGAAGACTGCAAGAGATTAAAAGCACCTGGAAATATATATCCAAGCATTTTAACATTAACATAGGAGTGCAAAAAAATCAAAAGTTACACTTAGCATTTTTCCCAACTCAATATGATTTAAGGAGTGGGGAGTCCAGCCATATTTAGTGACCCTAAACAGAAGATATTTTAGTCTAGGTGGAGCAAATTACCAAATATGTTTCTATTGTTATAAAGGGCTTTGGGTAAAAGTGTCCGCTAAATGACTAAATTTAGATATAAATATAATTCACTTTATAAAGTTACACAGTGCAATTATACAAGGAAATATTAAATAATAATAATTATCTACATGCAGTTACTAAAGGGTTTTGGTGAGGAACAGGATTAGGGTTTTGTTTATGGTCAGTTTAATGTAATTATGCACACGACATGTAACATATGTAGCTGGGACACAATAAAAATTACCATCATTCTATAGTTTGCATGACAAGTACACCTGTGAACAGGTTATAATGTCTGTAGTCAATGGATATTAGTGTTTATATTATATAACTTACCTTAAACGTCGCTTTACTGTAGACATGGAGGTGTGTAGAATTTGTGCAATCTGTTTTACAGCTGATCATGTGTAATGGCATAAGATGGTGCACCTCTCGATCCACCATGAATCAATGGAGGTCGATATCCAGTGCTGTCTGTAGAAGAATTATAATATATTGCTTTTATAAACAATTAAAATTAAAAATTTTCCAATAGTCTGTGTGATATGCTATGCTTAGCAAAATTATTCAAAATACTACATTACTGTAGATGTCAATTTACTGGCCATCAAAATAAGACAATCTAACTGGAGTTTACTTTGAGTTTTTACATTTAATTTTGCATTTACCATCCTGTGCTCTTGGTTCAGAAGTTTGAATCTCCTGAATAAAATCGGATACTTCATGGATGATCTCATCTGCTGCCTGAGTATGTAGAAGACTCCCCTTTGCCCATTCCAGGCTCCTCAGCATGGTTTGAAGTCTAAAAAGTAAATGTTTTTTAGTATTTTTATATTATTTATATGTAAATTAATAATGATACACACTTTTTTGCTTTGTTTTTAATAGTATATAATGCTATGCTTTTTAAAAAGAAAGAAAAGTAACCTCAGAAGTTATTTAGAATGTCGCTTTGACAGAAATATTCAATTTACATTAAGTATACACTGTCAATTATATTAATTCTTTTATTTATTGGAGCTTCATCTGAATCATTATTTACATATATTTATTGACTAAAACAGCTTGGTTACCAACATTTTTCAAAACATACTTTCCTCAGAAAAAATATAGACATTTAGGTATGAAAAACATTTGGGTGGGTAGATGTAAATAAAAACAATTTACATATTTGAGAAACTATCCAGGGTAGAGAAACACTGTAATGTATAATGTTTGCCACCAAACAACTACATAAAATGTATTAAGATGCTTTAACACAGTTCTGGGGCAAAACATTAATAGGTCATTTAATTGTGTATATCAGAACTAGACGGTAACAACTCTAATTCAATTATTTTGGAGAACAGAAACACAATGTTCACCTGTTTAATGATGACTGAAAAACATCAGGACCGGGATTATCAGACAGTAAAAGCCGAATGCAATCGTTTACAGTGTGTTTACACTGCAGAATAAACGCTCTCCTCGCCATCTCCTCGCTCTCTGAACTGAAACTGATTCCTCCGACTCTCCGTAGAGTCCTCACAGACATGAGAGGTTTGTCCATGTAGATGAGTAAATACATTTACATCTTAAGTGACGTCAGGCCTTAACTTAACGCGTAACGGCGCTTATTTAACACCCGGCGGCGTTTTAAAGTTAATACGGCGTTAGAAAAGCGCGCGTGTTCTGACCCATGTGGCGTTCCATATTATATGGCGTTAGAAAAGCGCGCGTGTTCTGACCCATGTGGCGTTCCATATTATACGGCGTTAGAAAAGCGCGCGTGTTCTGACCCATGTGGCGTTCCATATTATATGGCGTTAGAAAAGCGCGCGTGTTCTGACCCATGTGGCGTTCCATATTATATGGCGTTAGAAAAGCGCGCGTGTTCTGACCCATGTGGCGTTCCATATTATATGGCGTTAGAAAAGCGCGCGTGTTCTGACCCATGTGGCGTTCCATATTATATGCCGTTAGAAAAGCGCGCGTGTTCTGACCCATGTGGCGTTCCATATTATATGGCGTTAGAAAAGCGCGCGTGTTCTGACCCATGTGGCGTTCCATATTATATGCCGTTAGAAAAGCGCGCGTGTTCTGACCCATGTGGCGTTCCATACTCGAGCGGGAATCAGTGAACATTAGAGATTCTCTCAGAGGTGAGGGCTCGTTCTTCTCTTTCTTCTCTTGGGTCAGGGAGGACAGCAACACAAAGGTACATTTTACTTATTAATATATATAATAAAGAGAAAAACTGAATGTTTAAGGGAAGGAAGGACATTGTGGAGTGTTGAGTCAAAATGAGTAGCTGTCTCTTCTCTGAGACTCTTGTGTGTTTAAAGGCTCTGACACAGCTGACACATGTAAATATTTAGATTATATATATAAATATATAGAGAGAATTAATGTCACAAACTACACGCTGTAATCTGACGCTTCTGTCAGGGGGAGGGGCTTCTGTCAGGGGAGGGGCTTCTGTCAGGGGGAGGGGCTTCTGTCAGGGGGGTGGGCTTATGTCAGGGGGAGGGGTTTCTGTCAGGGGAGGGGCTTCTGTCAGGGGGAGGGGCTTCTGTCAGGGGGAGGGGCTTATGATTTTATCCTCCATGTGAGTTTTAGATGAAGCTTCTGATTGGTTAACACGCCGTGAGATTTTGCCAAAGTAAAATTGTTCAACTCACATGATTCCCTTCCAACGTGCGGCAGGAAATCTCCTCGCGTCTATTGGCGTCTCTGCATTGACTTAACATGTAAATCACTCGCGCCTGACGCTCTATACACATCTGCTGTGAACACGTCTGAGATTCACTGAAACAAGGATCTGGTCCAGACTTGCAAAGGTGAACGCATGAGCTGCAGTGCAAACAGCAGAGTGAACTTGTGTTTGTGTTTCTGTGCTTTTTGAACCGGTGTATACTTAACTAAGGGAAACTTATGGCCCTATGAGCATGCTCGATATAGACCTCGATATAGTCAACCAGATCAGATGGTGGATCGGGAACTTGAAAAGCCTTCTCCGTTCTTCTGCAGCCTGGAATTGAACCGCTGGATTCGTCTGGTCAGAGGAGAACTGGTCCTCCAACTGAGTCTGGTTTCTCCCAATGTTAGATCTCTATTCTGTCACTGATGGAGTTTTGGTTCCTTGACGCTGTCGCCTCTGGCTTGCTCAGTTGGTCTCACCTCATTTACAGAGATATCATTGATTTGATTGAAAATGAAATCACAGACACTATTAAAACTGAACAGAGATGACATCACCGAACTCAATGATGAACTTCCTTTAACTATTATCTTTCATTATGGACAAACTGTTTACTAACCAATGTTGTTCAGCTGCTTTGACGCAGTGTATTTTGTTTAAAGTGCTATATAAATAAGGTGATATTATTTTACTAGACTTGACTCAAGAAATATTTCTACACTTTTGAAATCTTTGTGAAAATATTTCTGTAATTCTCTCTGAGGCTGATTCACTAATTACAATTCCCGGGTATCTAACAACCTGTTGAACATGTATTCCTGATCTTAATGAGTCATCTTAATGATGTAATGACATGATTGACAGAGAAGCCTGAGGAATAAGAAAACATCTTATGAGCCTCCAAAATAATATATGTTTAACCAACACTCTTCATGTTTCAGAATAAACAAGTGTCATCGGTAAGTTTAGTAATGATTAAAGTCTTCCATCTCAATACCTTTCATTTGTGAATTATGTACACTTTAAATATGTAAATTTTCTGGTACTAATAGAAATAAAAAGGTATATTGGTAGCATCATCATCTTATGACCAGGCTTTGTCAAAAAATTTATATTATGATTGGAATTATGTTGACATTAGAATCAGTCATTGTGTTAATGATCATTTATATAAAAGCATTACACACATAAAACTCCAACAATCTTACACAACACATACTTTAACCTCTGAAGCTTGTGTAAATGTGTACTGTGACTTTAAATGCTGTTTGTCTTGTGACTCCTCAAGTGAAAGTGAAACTGTTAAGAATCTGTTCTCAGATCAGTGCGGAGATGAACATGAGCTAAACTTTAAATGTGAAGAAAATAGCATAATACAAAAGTTAAAAGTGATAAAGAAATGATTTCTCTTCTGTGATATTGTAGTCAGTAGTGAAGAAGTGAAGATCTACAGCTCTACACAGGTGAGTGAGTGAGAGAGAGAGAGAGACCAGAGAGAGAGAGACCAGAGAGAGAGACCAGAGAGAGACCAGAGAGAGACCAGAGAGAGAGAGAGAGAGACCAGAGAGAGACCAGAGAGAGAGACCAGAGAGAGACCAGAGAGAGACCAGAGAGAGACCAGAGAGAGAGAGAGAGAGACCAGAGAGAGACCAGAGAGAGACCAGAGAGAGACCAGAGAGAGACCAGAGAGAGACCAGAGAGAGAGACAGACCAGAGAGAGACCAGAGAGAGACCAGAGAGAGACCAGAGAGAGAGACCAGAGAGAGAGAGACCAGAGAGAGAGACCAGAGAGAGAGACCAGAGAGAGAGAGAGAGAGAGAGAGAGAGACAGAGAGAGAGAGAGAGCAGAGAGAGAGCAGAGAGAGAGCAGAGAGAGACCAGAGAGAGACCAGAGAGAGAGAGAGAGAGAGAGAGAGACCAGAGAGAGACCAGAGAGAGACCAGAGAGAGACCAGAGAGAGACCAGAGAGAGAAAGAGAGAGACCAGAGAGCAGAGAGAGAGAGAGAGACCAGAGAGAGAGAGAGACCAGAGAGAGAGACCAGAGAGAGAGAGAGACCAGAGAGAGAGAGAGAGACCAGAGAGAGAGAGAGACCAGAGAGAGAGAGAGAGAGAGAGAGAGAGAGAGAGAGAGAGAGAGAGAGAGAGAGACCAGAGAGAGAGAGAGAGAGAGAAAAGAGAGAGAGAGAGAGAGAGACCAGAGAGAGAGAGAGAGACCAGAGAGAGAGAGAGACCAGAGAGAGAGAGAGACCAGAGAGAGAGAGAGACCAGAGAGAGAGAGAGACCAGAGATGAATGGATGAATTAATGATTTCTCTTCTGTGATATTGTAGTCAGTAGTGAGGAAGTGAAGATCTACAGCTCTACACAGGTGAGAACTCAACTGACAAACACTGACATGAACATTAACATCAGTTATTCTTTACACAACTGTATAATAACAGCTGTTTATACTTCTTTATTTCTGAAAACACAACATGTCATGTTTAAAAGAAGTGCTAAACTCAGATCAGTGCTCAAACAAACATCAGAAACATAAAGTAGATGATAAAAAGCAGAAGTGATCTCCGCTGTCAGTCAAGAACAATAGTTGTCACATGACAGACAAACATCATCTGAAGTTCTTTCACAATAATGTGTTTAATATATCAGCAGTAATTAAACCCTGAGACTTGTGCTGCTTTCATCTGAAGAGTCATGTGTGTGTGTGTGTGTGTGTGTGTGTGTGTGTGTGTGTGTGTGTGTGTGTGTGTGTGTGTGTGTGTGTGTGTGTGTGTGTGTGTGTGTGTGTGTGTGTGTGTGTGTGTGTGTGTGTGTGTGTGTGTGTGTGTGTGTGTGTGTGTGTGTGTGTGTGTGTGTGTGTTCAGTTTCTCTACAGATAGAACATCAACATCTGAACAAACACACACAAACACAATGAACAGGTGACACAATCTTACATTAATATGATTCAAACAGAAGTTGATCATTGTGTAGTTTTGGATGAAACAGTGTTTAATTGTTGTTGTGTTTTAGTTTGATTGATAAAGAATCTGCTGAATCCAGCTGTGTGTCTATGAAGAGCGATGGGTCTATGGGTCCTCCGCCTAACTTCAGTTCAGAAGACTCTGTGATAGATGTGAGGTGAGAAGAAACACACAAACATTCATTCATGTGTTTACTGTTGTGTATTACATGTTACAGATAAATACATATTCAATGTTTTCTTCAGTTACAGAAACACAACAGATGGATCAGAGTCCTTCAAAGTGAAGCGCATCGATTCTGTTTTCCAGGTAAGACATTGTGTGCGTGCGTGTGTGTGTGTGTGTGTGTGTGTGTGTGTGTGTGTGTGTGTGTGTGTGTGTGTGTGTGTGTGTGTGTGTGTGTGTGTGTGTGTGTGTGTGTGTGTGTGTGTGTGTGTGTGTGATGTGTGTGTGTGTGTGTGTGATATGTGTGTGATGTGTGTGTTCTTTGCACATGAATAAAAGTGTCTGTGTGTTAACAATGATTTCAGGAGCTTGAACACAAAATCATGTCTCTGATGAAGAAAGAGCTGAAGAACTTTAAGAGTCTCTTGAGCTCAGACTACCCAGAATGCTCTGAGAGAGAGGAGGAAGAGGATGAAGATCAGATGAGAGTCAGAGAGGAGCTTCTGAAGATCACACTGCACGTCCTGAAGAAGATGAAGCAGACGGACCTCGCTGAGAAACTACAGAACAGTAAGACACAAGTCATGAACTCATTCCTGTCAATAAACTTCATTAACTTTCATTCACATCCATTTCTCTTCCTTTACACAACAGAACTCACCGCTTCATGTGTGAAAAAACACAAATCCAGACTAAAGGAGAAATTCCAGAGGATGAATGAAGGAACATCAAGTCAAGGACGCTCAACACTTGTGAATAACATCTACACAGAGCTCTACATCACAGAGGGAGGAAGTGAAGAGATCAATAATGAACATGAGGTGAGACAGATTGAGACAACATCTAGAAGATCTGAGACACAAGAGACTTCTATCAAATGCAATGACATCTTTAAAGCCTTACCTGGACAAGACAAACACATCAGAACTGTGCTGACTAAAGGAGTCGCTGGAATTGGAAAAACTGTCTCTGTGCAGAAGTTCATTCTGGACTGGACTGAGGGAAAAGCAAATCAGGATCTTCACTTCATATTTCCACTTCCTTTCAGAGAGCTGAATCTGATGAAGAACACAAATATCAGTCTGATGTATCTTCTTCATCACTTCTTCACAGATACAACACAACTGACATCAGGAGACTTTGACCTCTACAAACTTGTGTTTATCTTTGATGGTCTGGATGAGTGTCGTCTTCCTCTGGATTTCTCCAACAATCCGAGTTTGTTTGATGTGACAGAAACAGCTTCAGTGGATGTGCTGCTGACAAACCTCCTGAAGGGGAATCTGCTTCCTTCTGCTCTGATCTGGATCACCTCTCGACCAGCAGCAGCCAATCAGATTCCTCCTGAGTATGTCCACCAGCTCACAGATGTACGAGGCTTCAATGACCCTCAGAAGGACGAGTATTTCAGCAAGAGAATCAAAGATCCCAGTTTGGCCTCTAGAATCATCAGACACATGAAATCATCCAGGAGTCTGTACATCATGTGTCACATCCCAGTCTTCTGCTGGATTTCAGCCGCTGTTCTAGAGAGAATGTTGAGTGAAGAAGAGAGTCAAGCACACATACCCAAGACTCTCACTCAAATGTTCACACACTTCCTGATATTTCACATCAAAGTGAAGAGTCAGAAGTATGATGGGAAATGTGAGGTGGATGTTCAGCAGTCTAGAGAGACTCTTGTGTCACTGGGACGTTTGGCCTATCATCAGCTGGAGAAAGGGAACTTGATCTTCTATGAGCATGAGCTGAGAGAGTGTGACATCGATGTCAGAGAAGCGTCACTGTACTCAGGAGTTTGTACTCAGATCTTCAGACAGGAGTTTGGACTGAACCTGGGGAAGGTCTACAGCTTTGTGCATCTGAGTGTTCAGGAGTTTCTCGCTGCTTTATTCAAGTTTCTGACATTGACTCAACAAACATCAAAATTCTTTAGTAGATCAAATATGATCTTTAGTAGATCAGCTATGAGGGATTTACTGAAGAGTGAAGTGGACAAGGCTTTAAAGAGTGAGAACGGACACCTGGACCTTTACCTGCGATTCCTTCTGGGTCTCTCACTGGAGTCCAATCAGACGATTCTACGAGATCTTCTCACACAGACAGAAAGAAGCTCTGACAGCACACAGCAAATAATTACAGAGTACATTAAGAAGAAGATCAGAGAGAATCCCTCTCCAGAGAAATCCATCAATCTGTTCCACTGTCTGAATGAACTCAATGATCATTCTCTAGTCAATGACATCCAGACATACCTGAACAGAGAAGGTCACAGGTCTCTGTCTGGTGTCAGTCTGTCTTCTGCTCAGTGGTCGGCTCTGGTGTTTGTGTTACTGAACTCAGATCAGAAACTGGATGTGTTAATACTGGAGGAATATAATCCATCAGAGGAATGTCTTCTGAAACTGCTGCCGGTGGTCAAAGCATCCAGAAAAGCTGAGTGAGTCATTATTCTTGAAACTAAATTAACAGATGAATGAACACAAGTTTGTGTGTAAGATGATACACAGTGTGTGTTGTTATGTTGATGTAAGTTTGTGTGTTAGATGATAAACTGTGTGTGTTGTTATGTTGCTGTAAGTTTGTGTGGTGTTAGAGGTTCAGTGTTGTCGTGACAGCATATGTCATAATGTTTCTGTGTGTCAGAATGATATTGAGAACTGTTAACCGGTGTGAAGATGCTCTGACATCTGTATACATGTTTAAGACAGAAGCTGCTGTGTGATCCAGAGCACAAGTAGAAATATTATATGACTCAAACACTTCTTGTGATGGATGTATACAGTAATAGTGCAGGATTCAGTCTGATTTACTGTTGTGTTTTGCAGCAGAGAACTGTGAATCTATGATTGTAAAAGTCAAACTTCTGCTCATCTCAATCAACTCATGTCATGTTTTTCATCTTAATTCACACCAGCTGATTCTCATTTTTCATTTCTTAACCTTGTTTCCCTTTCAGTCGGTCTCTCAACGTTGTGACTGAAAGGGGGTTTGATCTTGAGAACCCATTGTCTCCGAGCCTATTAAAAAAGGCCAATTAATTGGCGAATGAATCAATTCATGTCCCCGCCCATGATGACGGGTATAAAAGGGGACGGAAGAGATCATTCATCACCGTTTTGTTCTTCGGAACCATGGTGTGCTCCTCGAGCGTCTCGAGTCTAACAGAATGCTGGAGAATTATAACGCGGTGCCGCGGAACGTTCCTGAGCGCGACTTCCCCTGGGCGTTTCAGCAACTGCTGGAGGTGTTTTAAAGCTTTAAAGCTAAAAGAGCAAATTTCTTACCTGGGCACAGCGCGTGGTTCTGTAATGGGACGCCGCTGTTCTCTTGGGTGCAACCAGCTGGTCGAGGACGGTGATTCCCACGAGATCTGCCTCATGTGTTTGGGTCTCCAGCACGCTGAGAACGGTCTCGTGTGGACGTTGTGTTCTCTCCGTGAGAACATGACGATAAAGAAGTTGTGGTCCCGGTGTCTTTTTTCATCATGAAATCTGACACCACTTCGTCTGCTCCCCGTAGCTCTGCAGCCGAGTTCCGGGCTCGGTCTGCAACTACCGCGAGCGGCGTTGGTGATTTGGGGATCAATATGGGCGTTTCTCCGTCAGTTTCACTCTCGCGGACCGCCCATACCCCAACACTCTTCTTTCCCGTCTTCTTGAGACGACACAACGTCTCGCTCCCGCAAACACGCGAGGAGGACGAGCTGTCAGTTGCAGCATCTGAGGGCGAGCTGCCAGCGTCGGACCCGGATGACGCGCTGCACCTGCCTCTTCCGGGCGGCTGTGCTTTCCCGGGACGCGAGTATTGGGCGAGTGTACGGCCCCGCCTGCACCCCAGTGCTCGTGGTTGAATTATTGGTAGGACGGGGGCACTTCCCCGATAAGGGCGCAGCCCGGGGCTATACGGTGTCCCACCAGCAGAGCGCGCTGTTGTGACACACCTGTGTCCTCAGAGCACATCTTCCTGGGGGGATAGACCGAAGCTCCCCCCCCAAAAGCGTGCATATTTCCCCGTCCTAAGTGGCGAGGGCCTATGCCGCCGCAGGGCCTGCTGCGTCTTTTCTCCATGTAATGGCCTTTTTGCACCAAGCAGGAAGCCTTGCAGGAGATCATCGAGGGGAGGCCTGACCAAGCCACAGTACGTGAGCTCAGGACCGCAACTAGCCTCGCGCTGATAGCGTTGAAGGTTACCGCGGTCCCCTGGTTGGGCGATGTCCACCATAGTGGTCCAAGAGCACCACCTCCGGCTCACCCTTGCGTAATGTGGGATTCCGAGAAATCTAGGTTTTTCAATGTGCCCGTTGCGCAGGGAGGGGCTGTTTTGAAGACGCTACGTAGAACTTTGCCCAGAAGTTCTCTGTGGTGCAGTAGCAGAAGGAGGTGCATATCCCTCCCTGGCATGGATCGGCCGCTGGAAGCCGCCGTAATCCTGCCCATCATTTGCTCCCAAACGGCTCCGCCCCTCCGCGCCGCCGGCTCCGGTATGAGCGTCCCCTGAACAGCTGGCGCCCCGCAGAACATCGGCCTCGCGGAGGTAGGCAACTCCATCCCGTCAATAGCTGCCTAAAGCGGTTACTTTGACGGGTCTCACCCAGGGTGTCTCCTTCCCTGGGTTTCTGCAGCCACAGTCACTCTCCACGCGACGGTGCACGGCTAGCAGATGTGGTTCCCAGACGTATGCGCCCCTCTGGGGCGCATCGGTCTGCGGGCCAAGGAGGCATGTCGAGACCAGCTGTCCCCCCAAGGTGCCACCCTGGCTGGCCGCTGGTCTCGACAGCCACGAACCACCCGCCTCGGCTATGGTGAAGCAGATCGGCCCTCTGATGCCTCTGACAGGTAAGTTGCCAGCCTGGCCGGCTGTGCACTCCATCACAATGGCTGGAGCGTTCGATCCGTCTCGGCTCCTCGATCCAGGTCGCCAGACGCCCGCCCAAGTTCCGGGGATCCTCCTCCAAGCGAGGAGTCTTCCGTCCTTCGGGGCGAGGTTGCCACCCTTCTGGCAAGGCCGTGTTCGAGCCTGTCCCAAGAGCCGAGACGTCCACGGGATTCTAAGCCCCTACTTCATCGTGCCCAAGGAAGGCAGAGGTCTGCGCCCCATTCTAGGTCTACGCGTCCGGAACAGGTACCCCTTTTTTAGGTTGCCCTTCCGGATGCTGATGGAGGCGCATCCTGGCGTCAGTTAGGTCCCTAGACTGGTTCGTGGCTATCGACCTGAAGGACGCGTACTTCCATGTCTCGGTTCCCCTCGACTCCGACCACTTCTACGGTTCGCATTCGAGGCACGAGCGTATTAGTACAAATTCCTACCCTTTGGGCCCTCCCTGTTCCCCCGGGCCTTTATGAAGATCACGGAGAGCACCATCGCCCCCCCTTGGGAGCGAGGAGTGCAGATACTGAACTATCTCGACGACAGGCTCATCCTGGGTCACTCGCCAGAGACAGTCGGTATACACAGGGACCTGGTGCTACGGCTCTCAGCCCAACTGGGTCTTCAGGTCTCCGAGAGAGGAGCCAACCCTCCCAAGTGTAGGGGATCTCCTGTCTCGGAATGGAACTGGACTCTGTCACTATGTCTGCACGACTCTCAGATGGGCGTGCCCAGTCAGTGCTCGAGCGCTTGAAACATTTCAAGTGCCCCGCGGTCCCCCTGAAATTATTTCAGAGGCTCCTGGGACACATGGCATCCTCGGCCGGAGTAATTCCCCTCGGGTTGATGCACATGAGACCGCTACAGCACTGGCTACAGAGTCGGGTTCCGAGGACGGCATGCACAGGTACCAGGCGGATCGTAGTAACGCCTCTGTGCCATCACACTCTAGTCCTTGGTCTTCAGGACCTTTTTCCAGCGGGAGTACCGCTCGGGCAAGTACGTGGCATGTTCTGGTACTCCAGACTCCTCCCTGCAGGGCTGGGGTGCAGTGTGCAGCGGGCACGTAGCGTTGGGTCGATGGACAGGTCCCCGCCTACGCTGGCATATCAATGCCCTAGAGCTGTTGGCAGTACTGCTGGCCCTCAAGAGGTTCAGGCCTCTCATCCAGGACAAACACGTCCTTGCTCGGTCGGACAGTACAACAGCCGTTGCGTACATAAAATAACCAAGGTGGCATACGCTCCAGGCACGTGTCTCAGCTCGCTCGCAGCCTCCTCATATGGAGTCAGCAGGGGGTGAAATCCCTGCAAGCCGTTCATCCTTGGTGCTCTGAACACGACAGCAGACATGCTCTCGCGCCGGCCAGGAGAATGGCGGCTCCATCCCCGCGCTGTCCAGCTCATTGGGAGCACTTCGGTCAGGCTCAGGTAGACCTGTTCGCCTCTCCGGACTCCTCCCACGCCTGCTCTGGCATGCCCTGACCGAGGGTCCCCTCGGCACGCATGCCTTAGCACACAGCTGGCCGCGGGACAAGCGGAAGTATGCCTTCCCCCAGTGAGCCTCGTTGCACGGGTCCTGTGCAAGGTCATGGAAGAGGAACACCAAGTGATTTTGGTTGCCCCCTACTGGCCCAACCACACTTGGTTCTCGGAGCTCATGGCTCTGACAATCACTCCCCCCTGGCCGATTCCCCTGATGAAGGACCTTCTATCCCAGGGGAAGGGCACGTTGTTGCACCCCAGGCCAGACCTCTGCTCCACGTCTGGCCCCTGGACGGGACGAGGAGCTTCTGAGCAGCCTGCCACCAGCGGTCGCAGGTACCCCTGCTCAGGCTAGAGCCCTGACCACTCGGTGCCTGTACATCTTGAAGTGGCGGCGCTTCTCGTCATGGTGCGCCTCACACGGTGAGGACTCCCGGAGGTGCGGGATCAGTGTTGTGTTGTCCTTCCTCCAAGAGGGGCTCGAGCAAAAGCTCGCCCCCTCCACTTTGAAAGTGTATGTGGCTGCCATAGCAGCCTATCACAATCTGGTGGATTTGAGGCCTCTGGGACGACATGACCTGATCACTAGGTTCCTGAGGGGCTTGGTGAGGGTGTATCCACCCCGGCCGCGCTCTGTACCCTCTTGGGACTTGCCTACTGTCCTGGAAGGCCTGGCAGTCCCCCCTTCGAGCCCCTGGAGTAGACTTATCTTCCTCACTTAACGATGAAGATGGTCCTCCTTGTTGTGCTCGCTTCTATCAAGAGGGTAGGGGACCTACACGCACTCTCTGCGCCCAGTGAGTGCTACCAGTTGGGTCCGGCTGAGTCTCAGGTGATCCTGAGGCCCCGGCCCAGCTACGTGCCCAAGGTTCCCACCTCTCCTTCTGGGAGCAGGTGGTGAGCCTGCAGGCGCTCCCTATTTTGGAGGAAGACCCAGCCTCTTCCGTGTTTTGTCCCTTACGCGCCCTGCGCCTCTACGTGGACCGCACGCAGAGCTTAGGAGCTCTGAGCAGCTGTTGTCTGTTACGGAGATCAGCAGAAGGGGAGGGCTGTCTCTAAACAGAGAATGGCGCACTGGATGGTAGACGCAAAAACAACAGCGTACCAATCTCAGGGGCGCCCGTGCCCGCTGGCGGTAAGAGGCCATTCCATAAGGAGTGTGGCCACCTCCTGGGCACTAGCGGGTGGCGTCTCTCTCTGGCAGACATCGTAAAGCTGCGGGCTGGGCTACACCCACCGCCTTGGGAGGCTACAACCTCCCGGTGGAGTTAGGTCTCTACTTGGGTCTTGTTAGGACTTGTGGGTGTATGCCTGCGAAAGCGCCGTCTCCCCTACGTAGGTGAGCAAGAGCGCTCCTCTTAGCCTCCCTACTCCCCCCCCCTTCAGGGGTGAGTATAGGCAACCTATCCTTCACGAAGCACACCCCACAGTAGCCGGCCGAACGGAGCGGCCGTGGCTGCTGCACCAGTTGGTGAAGTTGTGCCTCCGTGTGAAGCGGCTCCCCGACACAGGGCGGCCCCACACGATGTAATATGTCACTTAAGGTCCTCACAAGCAGCGTACCGAGTGATCTCCCCAGGTGAGCCTCCACCTATAGCTGCGCCCCCCCATATGTGGGCTTGCGCACTGTTTTTCCCATGACTTCTTCCCAGAAGGCGAGAATCATGAGGTAATCTCCACATAGTTACCCCCCAAGTGCGGGATGTGGTCTCCGTACGCAGACCCTCGATTAGAGGGATAGCGTTCCCCAGTGATCCCATGGTGACGGACGGCTCCTAGTTAAGGTAGGAGTAAGGCCACCGTCCGGGGCATCGTTGGCGAGAGTCTCTCAACTTCTAGCGAAGCTCTGATGACACCTTGCCAAGACTCACTGGAGGGTCGTGACTGGCGGAGAGTGAGTAAGTCGCTCCGTTGCATGTCAGGACGTGGCCTGGCGACGTGGCGGGATTGAATTGGTCCCCCTTTCAGTCACAACGTTGAGAGACCGACTGAAAGGGAACGTCTCTGGTTACGTATGGTAACCTAGGTTCCCTGAAGGAGGGAACGAGACGTTGTGACTTCCCGTGCCACGTTACCCGGCCACCGCTGCAGCGACCGGGAGAGGCTTCCCAGGTTCCTCAGCACAAAACGGTGATGAATGATCTCTTCCTTTTATACCCGTCATCATGGGCGGGGACATGAATTGATTCATTCGCCAATTAATTGGCCTTTTTTAATAGGCTCGGAGACAATGGGTTCTCAAGATCAAACCCCCTTTCAGTCACAACGTCTCGTTCCCTCCGTCAGGGAACCTAGGTTACCATACGTAACCAGAGACGTTTTTTTCTCTCTGACTGTGTGACACTAAAAGTTGTAGTTTAACACACTGTTCTCTTGTTATTTCTCTCTCAGTCTGTGGAGCTGTGATCTGACAGAGAAAAGTTGTGCAGCACTGGTCTCAGTTCTCACATCAAACTCCTCAAGTCTGACAGAACTGAACCTGAGTCGCAATAATCTTCAGGATTCAGGAGTGAAGCTGATCTCTGATGGACTGAAGAATCCAAACTGTAAACTCAAGACATTACAGTAAGTGAAACTATCATTATATTAAAACATAATTATTAGGATGATATTTATTATTGTAGAACAGTGCTTCTGAACTCATGTGACACAACGCACACACACGCACACACACACACACACACACACACACACACACACACACACACACACACACACACACACACACACACACACACACACACACACACACACACACACAGGTACGCAAGACATTAAGATTCTTTCTGTTTGAATGCAGTGTTTGTGTGTGAGTCCCTTCTGGTTTCTTCTGATGTGTTGGACTCTAAATTAATGAAATAATAGATTTGATTGAAGGCATTACAGCTGAGAGTTGATGTAAAACTGAGATCAATCCTGTAAGTGTCTCGGTGTTCTAGTGTTTAGAGTTTATAGAGCTGATTCACACATCAACACTTTATCTTTCTGTCTCTAAATCAACATCAGTTCTTATTAAAAACTACAAGCAAATATATTTCTACTTTATTTCACTGGGAACAAATCTGTCATGAGAAAAGATAAAGTGGAGTGATATATTAGAAACATCTGAAGTAATAAAGATGAATCACATGGATGTAATTCTTGATGTGAAATGTGTTCAGGATTCTAGAAATGATCTGTGAATGTGATGGAGGAATACACAGTAAATACAGACACTATCACATCAGTGTGAACAAACTGCTGTCAGACTGACACGCTTCCCAAAGAGCCAAAACACAATCTTTACAACACATATTTTCAATGTAAAATACAAAATATTTATCCAAAAAGCACATATGAATAAACTAATTTCACAAATACAAAATATTCTAACCTGAAATGCTCTACATAATAAAACATTGATAACTGAATCTCCTACCGAGGGAGTTCACAGCGATCATCATCACAGCTGATTACATTCCTCCTCATGCCAACACAGAACAGGCACTCAAGGATCTGTACAGGAATATCAGTCAGCAGGAGACCGTGCACCCAGAGGCAGCGTTTATTGTCATGGGGGATTTTAACAGAGCTAATCTCAGGACAATAGCACCAAAATACTGTCAACACATCACCATTAACACTCGTGGTGATCGTGTTTTGGACCATTGTTATTCTCCCCTCCGGGACACCTACAAGTCTCTGTCCCGCCCACCGTTCGGCCAATCAGATCACTGCTCCATTCTGCTGCTGCCCGCCTATAGGCAGAAACTGAAACGGGAAGCCCCCGCCCTCAGGACAATTCAGTGCTGGTCGCACCAATCAGACGCTACACTTCAGGACTGTTTCGATCACGTGGACTGGGACATGTTCCGGGCAGCGTCTGATGACGTGATCGAGCTGTACTAAGACACTGTAACGTGTTTCATCAGGAAGTGTTTAGATGATGTGGTGCTGTCAAAAACAATCGGTATCTACCCCAACCAGAAACCCTGTATTAACAGGAATGTTCAAGCAGCCTTGTCAGCACGAACATCCCCTTTTAAATCCGGAGATGCTGATGATTGCAAAAAAAGCCAGTTCCGATCTCAGGAAAACTATCAGAACCGCAAAAAGACAATATAAAACCAAGGTGGAGGATCAATTCAACACCAATGATTCTCGAAGCATGTGGCAGGGCATCACAAACATCACAGACTATAAAGGGAATACAGCAGCTAATGTAAACATCGCTGCCTCTCATGTAAACATGAGCTCAATAACTTCTACGCTCGTTTCGAGGCTCACAGCCCCGCCCACATAGAGAGAGTTCTCGCAGCTGCTGCAGAAGATGTGACGTCACTCTCCGTCTCTGTCGCGGATGTCACCCGATCCTTCAGACGGGTAAATAACCGGAAAGCTGCGGGTCCTGATGGCATCCCAGGCCATGTGCTCCGAACATGCGCATACCCGCTGGCCGGTGTCTTAACAGACATCTTCAACCTCTCCCTCTGTCTGTCTGTGGTCCCTTCATGCTTCAAGACATCTACCATTGTGCCCATACCCAAGAAGACAAAAACCACATGTTTAAATGACTGGAGGCCTGTCGCTCTTAAACCCATCTTCAGTAAGTGTTTTGAGAGACTCATCAGAGACTACATCTGCTCTGTGCTGCCCGCCTCACTGGACCCTCTACAGTTTGCATACCGCAGCAATCGCTCCACAGACGACGCCATTGCTTTCACCCTACACACTGCTCTCTCCCACCTGGAGAACAAGAACTCCTAAGTGAGGATGCTTTTTGTGGATTACAGCTCAACATTCGACACCATAGTGCCTTCCACACTTGTTGAGAAGCTCCAGAATCTTGGACTAAACAGATCTCTGTGCAAGTGGATCCTAGACTTTCTGACAGGCAGAAGTCAGGTGGTCAGAATGGGAAATAACACCTCATCCCCGCTGACCCTCAACACTGGTGCTCCTCAGGGCTGTGTTCTCAGCCCACTTCTGTACTCCCTGTACACCCACGACTGTACAGCCACGCACAGCTACAATGTGATTGTCAAGTTTGCTGATGACACAACTGTCATAGGCCTGATCACCGACAACGATAAGACGGCCTACAGAGAGGAGGTGAGCACCCTGACTAAATGGTGTCAGGAGAACCACCTCTCACTCAACACTGACAAGACCAAGGAGCTGGTGGTAGACTTCAGGAGACAGAGCAGAGAACACGGACCCATCACTATCGGCGAGACACCTGTGGAGCGGGTGAGCAGTTTCAAGTTCCTCGGCGTCAACATCAGCGAGGATCTCACCTGGTCCACTCATACCGACGCGGTGCTGAAGAAGGCACAACAGCACCTCTTCTTCCTGAGAAGGCTGAGGAAGTTTGGCATGAGCTCCAGCATCCTCAGAACCTTCTACACCGGCACCATAGAGAGCATCCTGACGAGCTGCATCACTGCCTGGTTTGGAAACAGCACTGCTGGCAACCGCAAAGCTCTGAAAAGGGTCGTGCGAACTGCCAGCCACATCGTTGGAGGTGAGCTTCCCTCCCTCCAGGACATCAACACCAGGCGGTGCATAAGGAAATCCCGGATGATCATCATGAGCTCAAGCCACACATCTCACAGACTGCTCTCTATGCTGCCCTCAGGAAGACGTCTCCGCAGCATCCGCTCCCGCACGAGTCGACTGAGGGATAGCTTTTTCCCTCAGGCTATCCGACTCATGAACAATCAGAACTGATACACTCCCACACACAATATGTCACACACTGCACTTTAACTCCAAAGTTTAACACTGGACAATATTTACACACTGCACTTTAAACAACAGTCTACCTTCATCCTATGCACAACTACTTACTGTATTCAGACTACGTCCAATCTGCTGCACCTTAGCATATTTCTATGCACATCTTTGTTTACATTGTGCAGAACGTGCACACTCTGTGTTTAGTGTGTAATGTCTAGTGCTTAATGTATGTATGTACACACTGTGTTGATTGTTTTGACTGTAAGTTTGTCCAATAGTACACTGTGTGTACTGATTATATGTATGTGCATATTGCACACTGTCTTATGTGGAAGTCTGTACTATATGTTACGTGTTACATGTTACCTGTACTGCGCTGTTTTTGGAGCAAGCTCCCAAGAATTTCACTCACCAGGGCACATGTGATGTAGTGATGTGACAATAAAAAGTGAATTGAAAATGAGATCAATCCTGTAAGTGTCTCAGTGTTCTAGTGTTTAGAGTTTATAGAGCTGATTCACACATCAACACTTTATCTTTCTGTCTCTAAATCAACATCAGTTCTTCAACCAAATATATTTCTACTTTATTTCACTGGGAACAAATCTGTCATGAGAAAAGATAAAGTGGAGTGCTATATTAAAAACATCTGAAGCAATAAAGATGAATCACATGGATGTAATTCTTGATGTGAAATGTGTTCAGGATTCTAGAAATGATCTGTGAATGTGATGGAGGAATACACAGTAAATACAGACACTATCACATCAATATTCCTGTAATAAATCATGTGATGTGTTCATGAGATTCAGGAAATATCACTGAATTTATATTCATGTGTTCATATGTTTTCAGTTAATTATCATTTCAGTTAAAACTGACCAATCAGAATCAAGTATTCTCAGGTGTAAAGAGATAAAGTGTTTGTGCATCTCTCAGTTTCTGTTTAATCTTTCTGTGTCCAATAAAGTATCCACATCATCTATTCTCTGCTTTAAAATATTAATTTAATCTTAGCTAAGAAGTAAAACAGACAAATTAATAAATTATAATCCTAAATCTTAAATATCAGAGATGTGGTAAAGAAAACTGTGTGACTCCGCTGTTTTCCAAAGAACAAACTGCTGTCAGACTGACACGCTTCTTAAAGAGCCTAAAGATCTTAACAACACATATTTTTAATGTAAAATACAAAATATTTATCCAAAAATCATGAATAAATCAATTTCACAAATATTCAAAAATGAAAGTGTATTTTTACCGTTACTTCAGAATCAGAATGAGCTTTATTGCCCGGTGTGCTTGCAACACGAGGAATTTGTTTTAGTTACAGAACTTCCAGTACACAACGTAAGTGACAAGACAAGAAACAAGTAAGATAATAAAAATAAATATGTAAGATTAACACACAGTGTTAACAATGGTACATAAGAGCTATAGTGTATATACTGATGATTTATAATTATGAAGATAAAAGTTATAAGGTGCTATATGTGAATGTCTGAGTCAGTGTACATCTAGTGTACAATAGATACTCTACTTCGCTTGTGTATCAATATGAATGATAGGATACACAGTAACAGGCCCGATCACCAGGTTCACTACGGAGGGCAAAAATGATGCACAAGGACCAGACAGTTGTAATTGTAGTGGAATTTCTTGTGGTGCAATGTCCAACCCGGCACTAACAGCTCTGTATAAATCTTAGCGGTGGACTAATAGATGAGAAATACCACACATAAATGAATCCCGTTGGTTACAGCAAATAAGTCAGAGATCACAGTGTAGAACAGAAATCCCTCTCATCTCTGCCTACGATTCCGGGTGGCTCGCCAGCTAAGATCACAGTTTCAACCAAGAAAATAACTTGACCAAATCCGGGTGATATCAATATAGAATTATTAGTTGCATTTGGAGATACAGGCCTCACAATCCACTAGCATCCGCTTCCATCATCACACTTAAACTGACCCAATAACATTTGCACAGGGACTTATTATAACATTATATTCTCTTATTTATACATATATGAAAAGATGATTGTCATATTTACATTTTAATTTCTCTTGTGACACCCGCAATTTATTAGCTCGTATATCTCTTGTCTCGCTATGCGTCTCATCAGACATCGCACAGAGCGCCGATCATATGACGAATCGTGCTTTCCTTTTAGTTAAAACCTATTTTTTAGTTTTCACTTTTCGGAACAGCTTTTTTATAAAAGAATTAAATATTCTTTTATAAAAATAAATGTATACTAGTTTATATTTAATTTCCTCTAACCAACTCAATCCTATATGGGTTACACTCTGCATAATAAAACATTTATAACTGAATCTGAACAAAATTAAGATCCTACAGAGTCTCTCCAAAACTCTCAGATAATTTTATTTCTGTCATCAGATTAATATAATTTTTATTCTTCATTCATTTACATTTGTTTTCTTTCTATCTGACTGTGAGTGACACTAAAAGTTGTAGTTTAACACACTGATCTCTTGTTCTTTCTCTCTCAGACTGATGATGTGTAATCTGACAGAGAAAAGTTGTTCAGCACTGGTCTCAGTTCTCACATCAAACTCCTCAAGTCTGACAGAACTGAACCTGAGTGAAAATAATCTTCAGGATTCAGGAGTGAAGCTGATCTCTGATGGACTGAAGAATCCAAACTGTAAACTCAAGACATTACAGTAAGAAAATATTTAATTAATAAGATTAAATGTGTGTTTGAAGGTTAATCATGTTTCTATAATGTTGTTCATCATAATAAATAGTTGATCTGTCTGTTCAGAATCCATTGAGCTGATGTTTTTAATCTTTAGATTATATCTCAGTTGTGTATCTATCTGGATATGTTCTGCTGATTATAATCACACACATCTCATTATAATTCATGACTTTATTTGCTGTAAGTGTCAAGAGTTCTTCTCTCTTCAGTTTGTCAGGATGCATGATTGGAGATGAAGGTTTTGTTGCTCTGGCTTCAGCTCTGAGATCGAACACAAACTCACATCTGACAGAACTGGATCTGAGAAGTAATAAAGCAGGAGATTCAGGAGTGAAGCAGATCTCAGATCTACTGAAGGATCCAAACTGTAAACTACAGAAAATACAGGGAGTTTATAATAATTCTTCATGACTTCTGTTCTAGTGCTGTTTTATTCTGGTACTGATGAATATGTGTTATTTTTAGCAATACTTCCAGATTATTCTCATGTGTCAATAAATGAATAAATGTAAATGTATAATTATGATACATATAAACATCATTCTGATATGATGTCTGTTAATAATGACTGTGATGAGAGGAGATCTTATATTCTAATATCTAATATTTCTCTTCAATGTTTAACAGTATTGAGTCTTAACTGTTAGAATCATCTACAAGAACAACTACAAACAACTGTCTTCAGTCATAAACTACAAAATGAATTTACTGCATCCTCTCAGACAAACAACACAACTCAACACACTAAATCTAATATAATTATTTATGTGAAGTAATAGTTTCAGTTTAGCAGTACAAACAAGGAGTGTTTTGTGGTTACAAGAGCTCATAAAAACACAGTATATACAAACATGAAACACAAGAAAGTAAGAATGTAATTAAAAAATAAAACTAGGATGATAAAGTTATGTAAGGTACATATAAATAATAAAGATGTCGTTAAGTAATAGCCATTGTATCTGGTAAGTAATGTATATAACTATAATGTTACTGTACATTTATATAACCATAAAAATGTGTTTAAGTAACTTGTCGCTTTGGATAAAAGCGTCTGCTAAATGACTAAATGTAAATGTAAACTTGTGATCAGAAGGTTGTTGGTTTGAATCTCAGTGTCAGCAGATAATAACTGAATTATATAACATCTTACCCCTGTTTACTCTACAGTGATGATTGACTACTACATAATACTTGTAAGTCACTGTTGATAAAAGCGACTACCTAATGAATACATTAAGAAAATACAAAAGTAATATATAACCATAATTGCACTTAACAGTAGGATAGATAATGTGTGTTGTTTTAGTTGTTCAAGGATAAGATGGCCTGTGAGAAAAAGCTCTTTTTGTGTCTGTTTTATCGTGCAGTAACTTGTATTGTTCAAACAGATTGTGTGCAGGATGAGACCTGTCCGTTTCTTCACTCTGGAGTTATACAACAGTCTGTTAAAGTCTACATATGATGATCAACATCTCTCATCTCCTTATAAAACTATTAAAAAGCTCTTTCTTCTAGCATTACTTGACTGGAACAAACTTACCCCTCACTGCTCTTCCAGAAAACAAAAATGTCCTTTTCGCTCCAAACAGGTTTGTTTTTCCCGTTTGTAAGTTAGGAACACTTTTTCGGACAGATTAAATCGCAGCTGTGTAGAATTATTTCATCTGTTCCTGCGGTGGATTGATTTTCCTCAGTTGCAGAATGAAATACAGACCATGTTTGGTGATGGTGAATCTTTCACTTCAGATGGCAGTGAGTTGGTAGTGCCCAGAAACCTGAATGAGTTTTCACAGTGTTGTTGAATATGGCGAGGGGAGGAATTGATGGAACGTTCCTTCTGAAGTCCACCATCATCTCCACAGTTTAGTGTATTAAGCTCCAGGTTGATTTAACTTCACCAAATGTTCAACCTCTCCTCTGTATACTACCTTTAATAATGGTTTTGTTTGATCCCTTCATTTTCACTTCTGGAAATGGCTCAAATACGTCAAGATGCTGGAAAACTGAAGAATCTGCAGGACCTAATGATTTTTCTTAAGAACAGAAGCTCGGTTTAACTGTTCAGAACAAACAAGGCACTCATGAAAACGTCTGGATTACTTGCGTAACCCCGGTTCCCTGATGGAGGGAACGAGACGTTGTGTCGAGGACGGCAGTATGGGGTTCGCTCTTGAGAACCAATCAACTCTGACTATATTAAAAAGGCCAAAGGGAATTGGCGAATGAAATTTGCATGCCGGGCCCCGCCCCGGACATCCGGGTATAAAAGGGGAGCCGGCGTGCTCATTCATTACCTTTTGTGGTGAGGAACGTGAGGATGACCCACGACCGTTGCAGCGGTGTGGCATGAAGGACACAACGTCTCGTTCCCTCCATCAGGGAACCGGGGTTACGCAAGTAACCCAGACGTTCCCTTTCTGTCGGTCTCTTGACGTTGTGTCGAGGACGACAGTATGGGGTTCCTATATAATCACGCCACAGCGCCGTGCCGTGTCACAATCTCCAGCGGAGCTACCTTGACCAACTCAAGTGCGTCATAGGTGTGAGCTTCTACACGAGAGCGTAACCTACCAGTGGAGAAATGGTAAGACGTCCAGAGCTTTGAAAAAGATAAGAGGTACTTTACCACCGGTCTCTTTGGGGCGCTGGCCTTCTATCATCGCAGCGAGATAGCCGCCCGACCGCTAACTGCACCGGGAAACGCGGCCCCTTCAAGGAGGGAGTGAGTTACGGAGGCCACATCCTGCCGTAGGGAGGTTAACATGTGGAAATATGCCAATGGTCTCACCTGAAAAGGGAAGATGACTCATGGAGTTATAGTGTGCATTGCTTACCCTTGTGGGTAGCACCACGTGAGAGGAGGTCACGCATTAGCCTGAGTAGGAGAATCTTGGTGAAGGAATTACGTCGGCCGGGGCCACCCCTGATGGGGGAGCCACTACGTACGGAGCACCAGCTTGAAAAAGGGGTTTACCTAGAGGGACAACAGCACCGATGTTCCAGCCTAGTCAACAGGGCCGCTCCGCCCAGCCCGTGACCGTAAGGTGCTAAATGATGGATAGGTGACCTGTACTTCCTGCCAGGGAAGCAGAGAGGTCGAATAGGCATGGCACTTACCTAAAAAGGGAAGAAGGCCTTTTGCAGGCGTACGCCCGGTCGGCCGTTAGCTCTATCTGCGTAGGACCCGAGCTGATACCGGTTCCACCCTGAGGTTGTAGAACCTCGCAAAGGTGTTGGGCGTAGCCCAACCCGCAGCTGTGCAGATGTCTGCCAGAGAGGCTCCCTGAGCCACTGCCCACGAAGAGGCAACGCCTCTGGTAGAGTGAGCTCTCACTGCAAGTGGGCAGGGTAGGTTCTGGCATCGGTAAGCCATGGAAATGGCATCTACGATCCAGTGTGCCAGTCTCTGTTTGGAGACAGCCCTCCTCTTTGCTGACCTCCATAACAAACAAACAGCTGCTCAGAGCGGCTGAAGCTCTGCGTGCTGTTTAGGTAGAGTCTTAATGCTCGTACCAGACACAACATGGACGGGGTTGGGTCTTCCTCCCCTGTGGGGAGCGCCTGCAGGTTCACTACCTGGTCCCGAAAAGGTGTGGTAGGAACTTTGGGTACGTAGTCGAGCCGGGGTCTCAGGATGACGTGAGATTAATTCGGTCCGAACTGTAGGCACTCTTTGGATACGAAGGATATTTGTAGGTCCCCTACCCTCTTGGGGTGAGCTCTACTAGGAGTAACAGACTCTACTAGGGGCTCAACAATGGTCTCGGAAAGGCCAATTAGGACCACGTCGAGATCCCAAGAGGGTATGGAGCGTGGACGCGAGGGATTAACCCATCTTGCGTCCTCGACCTGGTGACCATGCTATGCTGCACAAAAATACTTACCTTCCACCAACTCGTGGTGTGTGGCAGCACAGCACTGATCACACATCCTCCAGGCTCTTCACCGTGTGAGGAGCACCAGGACGAGAAGACACACCACTTTGCGGCGTACAGACGCCTCGTGGCAGATGTTCTCGCCTGAACGATTGTCCCCGCCACCGTCGGGGTTACTCATTCAGGATCTCCTCGTCCCGTCCAGGGACCAGACATGCAGATTCCAGAGGTCAGGTCGTGGGTGCCACACCGTACCCTTCTCCTGAGACAGACGGATCTTCCCTAGGGGAATGGGCCAGGGGGGAGCTATTGCTAGAGAACTAGCTCTGCAAACCAAGCCTGGCTGAGCCAGTAGGACCTGGTGTTCCTCATCCCTGCTCTTGCACGGGACCGGTGCAAGAAAGCTCACTGGGGGGAAGTGGTGCTTCCACTTGATCCGGGGCCGGCTGTGCGCCGGAGCATCCCTGTCGAGGAAACCCTCGGTCAAGGGGTACCTCAGACGGCGACGGGTGTTGTCCGACAAAGCAACCAGGACCACCTGTGCCTGGTCGGACTGTTCCCACACCAGACAGGGTGGGCACCAGGCCCTGAAAAGGGCCCGGCACGAGTTGGGACGTGGCAGGAGTGTCCCGCTCCGGCCACTTTGGAGATGGTATCCCCAGGACCGGGCGTGATGGTGTTTCCTCCGCTGGGTGCCTCCCGTCATGATCGCCTCCCACGCTTCCTACGAGGTGGGTGCTGACGGGGGGGCGTCGCTCTCCTCCGATTCGCCGTTCTCCGGGTCGCCGCCTGAGGGAGAGATACAACCTGAGGGGTCGGTTGGGACGGGCGAGGCTGTCTGGGGGCAGACTGAGCATGGAGCCTGGGCGGCCCGGAGGCTGCCCGGCTACGACGTGGGAGGATATGCCTGATAGCCTCCGTCTGCCTCTGCACGGTGGAGAACTGCTGTGAGAAGTCCTCCACCGTGTCTCCAAACAGCCCACCTTGCGCAATGGGGGCATCGAGAAAGCGAACCTTCTCGACCTCCCGCATTTGCGCAAGGTTGAGCCAGAGGTGTCTCTCCTGGACCACCAAAGTGGACATCGTCCGACCCAGGGCACACGCCGTAACCTTAGTGGCCCGAAGGGCCAGGTCAGTCGCAGTGCGCAGCTCCAGCAGAACTGCGGGGTCAGAACTTCCCTCGTCCAGCTCCTTGAGTGCCTTGGCCTGGTGGACCTGCAGGATAGCCATGGCATGGAGCGAGGAAGCAGCCTCTCCAGCGGCAGTGTAAGCTCTCGACCCGAGAGTCGAAGAAAACTTACACGCCTTGGATGGGAGCCGTGGTCGACCTCTCCAAGTGGACGCGGCCTGAGGGCACAGATGCACCGCAACAGCCGCTCCACCTGGGGTATGTTGACATAGCCCCTGACTGCTCCCCCATCAAGGGAAGTGAGGGCAGAGGGAACCGTCTGCCGTGTACGCGCCGAGAACGGCGCATTCCACGACTTCGTGATCTCCTCGTGAACTTCCGGGAAGAATGGCACTGGAGCCGTGTCTTAGAGCCCTGTCCGGACCCCAGATACCATGCATCCAGCCGCGAGCGCTGGGTTGACGGCGGGGCCGTACACTGAAGCCCAATGCTCGCGGCGGCCCGGGAAAGCATGGCCGCCATCTCCGGATCCGGATCGTCCTGAGGTTTACCCGTCAGAGCGGACATCCATAGAACCCTCATAATCACCAACGCCGCTCGCTGAGGCTGTTGACCGTGCCGTAGCCGCAGTCAACGAACCAAAGGGAGCTGACGAAGTGGTGGCTCGCTTTCCAGGGAAAGAAGCCACCTGTAACCGCAACGTCTTAATCGACATCTGCTCGCAATGCGGGCAGGTCGGTCCCATGAATGCCGCTTCAGCATGTTGGAGACCCAAACACGAGATGCAAGCGCTATGGGTATCCCCGTCTGGGACGAATCCGCCGCAACCCAGGGAGCAGCTGTGTGCCATGAGGCAACACGCTGCTTAGAAATTGCTCTTTTATTTAGAAAAAAGAAGAATTCCAGACACTCTCTGTCTTCTGCCGAAACGCACAGGGGAGCCGCTTGAAGAGGGACAGTCCACTGCAACCGCGTCGTCACACCAGCAGGAAGATCGCCAGAAGTCGATTTCAGCATCAGACTGGAAGTCATCCGCAGGTTCCGAAGAACAAAAGGTAATGAAAGAGCACGCCGGCTCCCCTTTTATACCCGGATGTCCGGGGCGGGGCCCGGCATGCAAATTTCATTCGCCAATTCCCATTGGCCTTTTTAATATAGTCAGAGTTGATTGGTTCTCAAGAGCGAAACCCATACTGTCATCCTCGACACAAAGTCGAGAGACCGACAGAAAGGGAAACCATCACAGCACACAAAACATTCATAGATCATCCAATTTAGGGTCGGGTATCAAAAACCGGAATATTTGAGCTTCTGAAACGAACGGCTAGGAATCAGATACTTGAAACTAAATATTTTTTTTTTAACATTGGTACTATATTTATATGTACACAAAACAGGAAAAAGGCTAAATGAACATGCAGGTTGAAATCTAAAGGTTTAACTTCGACTGTGAAATCGAAAACAAGAATCAAATGGAATAAGAACCCATAAGCACAATTTAGATCAATAAAATGAAAGTTATTCTAAATCCAGGTAACCACAAACAGTATTAAGAACCAACCGATTTCTTACCCTTTTGAGATTGCACCACAAGTGGTTGCTCGTTTGCGGAGCGCAGAGATCTGGAGGGCCTATACTTTTGAATCAGTGAGTTAAGGTATCTGGGTGCTGAACCACTGGTGGTCCTGTAGGCAATGAGAAGACATTTGAATTCAATGCGAGCTGCTATGTGAAGCCAATGTAGTTTAATGAAGAGAGGAGTTACATGTGTCCTTTTTTATATATAATAATAATATATAATAATTTTTATATATTACGTTTTAAGTTTTCATTAAGTAAAATCATCAACTTAATTTCTTAGTCAGATTTACGTCGGGTTATGGGAAGTATAGTTTTTAGATTCGATTAGATTCAACTTTATTGTCATTGCACATGTAGGATACAAGGCAACGAAATGCAGTTAGCATCTAACCAGAAGTGCAATAAGCAGTAAATACAGGTTATATATGTATATATACAATAATTATACAGAATATATGAATATAGATAAGTATTATGGACAGATTTACAGGTTAATATACAGGCAGATATACAGGCAGGTGTGCTATGAAGAAACTATACATTATGTACAAGTGTATGTACACTTTAGACAGAACTATAAACATAACTTACAGTATTGAAGTGGATGGTAAAGTGCATCGGAATTTTGTTTTCCGTGTGCCAATGGATTGTCCAGTGTTAGTGAGTGAACATTAGTGCATGTAACAACTGGTTATTATGATGAGTATTTTAAATAAGTAGGTTGTTGCAGGAAGAGTTTTTAGGTCCTATAATTAACACCTCTGTTTTTCCAGAGTTAAGCAGCAGAAAATTACCCGTCATCCAGTTTTTTATATCGACTATGCATACCATAAGTTTGTCGAATTTGTGTGTCTCACCGGGTAGTGAGGAAATATAGAGCTGAGTATCATCAGCATAACAATGGAAGCTGACACCAGGCTGCCTGATGATAGCTCCCAAAGGAAACATATATAGCGTGAAGAGTAGCGGGCCAAGAACTGAGCCTTGAGGTACTCCATACTGAACTTGTGATTGATATTATAGTTCTTCATTTAATGCTACGAGTTGATAGCGGTCAGTTAAGTATGACTTAAACCGTGCTAATGCACTTCCATTTATGCCCACAACGTGTTCAAGTCTATGTAGAAGAATTTTGTGGTCTATAGTATCATGGGCAGCGCTAAGATCCAGTAACACTAATAAGGAAATACAGCCACGGTCGGACGAGAGGAGAGGGTCATTTGTGACTCTAAGGAGAGCAGTCTCAGTGCTATGAAAAGGTCATTTGTAACTCTAAGGAAAGCAGTCTGGGTGCTATGATATGGTCTAAAACCTGACTGGAAATTCTCGCAGATATTATTTTTCTCAAGAAATGAGTATAATTGAGAGGATACTACATTTTCTATTATCTTGGACAGGAATGGGAGATTTGAGATTGGTCTATAATTTACTAGGTCTTTGGGGTCAAGTTGTGGTTTTTTAATGAAAGGCTTAATAATAGCCAGTTTGAAAGATTTGGGGACATATCCTAACGACGAATTCAAACACCTCTTTAAAGTTATTTTTAGTGATCTCTGACTGGCGCAGTCGAACATCATTAGTGCCAGCATGAATAATAATCTTACTGTATTTACGTTTATCATTAGCCAGCACTTTTAAATTTGATAAGATGTCAGGCGCTCTGGCTCCCGTTAAACATTTGACTATGGTGGCTGGTGTCTCTATATTCACATTCCGTACATTAGAGTCACCAATAACTAGAGCACTTTCATCAGGTTTCTCAGTGGGTGTATCACTGAGTGGGGAGAACCTGTTTAATGTTTTCATCGGAACAGAAGAGCGGTGTTTTGACCCACGACTATGCCGTCTCACAGTCACCCAGTTGCCCTGCTGCACGGGCTCTGTTACCGGAACCGAACCATGTGTATTAAACCCAGAACTAGACGCATCCAAAACTGTGTCTTTAACATTCTTACCATCCACAATTAAAGTTTGGATGCGTGTCTCTAAATCTGAAATCTTCTTTGTCAACCGAACTATTTCCCTGCATTTATCACATATGAATCCCTCATCAGTGACAGAGATAAACTATACATGTGACAAGAAGTGCAAATAACAAGAACAGGAGAACCCATTACTCACCGTGTTTGATGAAGTTATATATCCACAGGTGTTTGATGAAGTTATATATCCACAGGTGTTTGATGAAGTTATACATCCACAGGTGATTGATGAAGTTATATATCCACAGGTGTTTGATGAAGTTATATATCCACAGGTGTTTGATGAAGTTATATATCCACAGGTGTTTGATGAAGTAATATATCCACAGGTGTTTGATGAAGTTATATATCCACAGGTGTTTGATGAAGTTATATATCCACAGGTGTTTGATGAAGTAATATATCCATAGGTGTTTGATGAAGTTATATATCCACAGGTGTTTGATGAAGTAATATATCCACAGGTGTTTGATGAAGTTATATATCCACAGGTGTTTGATGAAGTTATATATCCACAGGTGTTTGATGAAGTTATATATCCACAGGTGTTTGATGAAGTTATATATCCACAGGTGTTTGATGACGTTATATATCCACAGGTGTTTGATGAAGTAATGAAGTAATATATGTCAGACTCGGTCTCTATCTTCAAAAAACACCTAAAAACTCATCTTTTCCGGCTACACCTAACTCACTAACTCACTAACTCACTTCTTTCCTAACCTACTCACTCTATCAAAAAAAAACTTCTCTCTCTATGTAACTTGGTAGCATTGTTGTAGCACTTGTTAACCTATTGTTGTATCGGCTATTTACCGCTTCATTGTCTCCTCGACTATTGTAAGTCACTTTGGATAAAAGCGTCTGCTAAATGACTAAATGTAAATGTAATATCCACAGGTGTTTGATGAAGTTATATATCCACAGGTGTTTGATGAAGTTATATATCCACAGGTGTTTGATGAAGTTATATATCCACAGGTGTTTGATGAAGTTATATATCCACAGGTGTTTAATGAAGTTATATATCCACAGGTGTTTAATGAAGTTATATATCCACAGGTGTTTGATGAAGTTATATATCCACAGGTGTTTAATGAAGTTATATATCCACAGGTGTTTGATGAAGTTATATATCCACAGGTGTTTGATGAAGTTATATATCCACAGGTGTTTGATGAAGTTATATATCCACAGGTGTTTGATGAAGTAATATATCCACAGGTGTTTGATGAAGTAATATATCCACAGGTGTTTGATGAAGTTATATATCCACAGGTGTTTGATGAAGTTATATATCCACAGGTGTTTGATGAAGTAATATATCCACAGGTGTTTGATGAAGTTATATATCCACAGGTGTTTGATGAAGTAATATATCCACAGGTGTTTGATGAAGTTATATATCCACAGGTGTTTGATGAAGTTATATATCCACCGGTGTTTGATGAAGTAATATATCCACAGGTGTTTGATGAAGTTATATATCCACAGGTGTTTGATGAAGTTATATATCCACAGGTGTTTGATGAAGTTATATATCCACCGGTGTTTGTGTTTTGATGAACTTGTGAAAAAACTGGAGCGAGTGAGAGAAAATTTTAAATATAAAGAAGGAATCGAATCTTATAATGATAGAAGAGGAAGGAAAAAAAAAATATATATATTTACATATGGAGTGGTAGTTTTGGCGGAGTTTTTTGGCGTTTTGGCAGAGCTCCGGTGTAACCACTCGCGTCTGTAGCAAACAGGAAACAGCATGAGATATTTAATGCTTCTTCCTAAGGAAAAGTTGATGAAGAGTTTTGTTTTTGATATATTTTTTGGATATCCTCACTGCTGACTTTGCACTGCTCCATCCTCGCCGCTAATCTCACCAGACCACGCCCCTTTGTTCCTGTGGGCGGAGTTTAACTGTGATTGTGATGTCACTAAAGCAGGAACTAAAGGGATTTAGTCCAAACGGGACGTTTTTTGCGGTTTCTGTTGAATAAAATATCTGGTATGGCATTGAACTCTTTATAATTTTACAGCTATAACTTGTTCTCTTACAACAACATTATACACTAACTTAGTTTGAAACATGGAGTCGTGAAGAACAGGACCTTTAAATCTACAGTAGAGACCTTCGGCTACACTTAAAGCCCTTAAAGTCTTCATTCTCTTACTTGTTTTAATGAGACAACACATGAAGAACACAATATATAAAGTCTTAATCCTGACTCACTGTTTCTCAGCTGTGTTTGTGCTTTAATATATCATCCTCTGTATTCTGCTGTATGTTATTCTATACATGTGCATATCTATTAATATCTATCTAGGACATTCTTGTTTTAATTTAAATTCATTTATTAACTGAAAAAGTTTTTGCTTAAATTTATGTCAAACTTCAAAATGTGTTGAAATATTTTAACCCCCCTCATTAGAAGACCTCAGAGTTTACTGCTATATTTATGCAAATATAATTATAATCTGAGAACATTTAGAATTACAGGAATCGATATTACTGAATTC
>JAWHQN010000154.1:2110484-2137984 GCA_033220385.1 Triplophysa yarkandensis | reverse complement strand
TCAAAGGAGGGTGAGTCAAATGAGTCAACAAAGACAACTCGTAAAACAGGTTTTTCCTTTTTAACGGAGTTCATGGTACAGATTTTTCGAGCCAGGATAAATCATATCAGTGCTTTAAACAAACAGTAGTTCAGATGAATGAGTGATAGGGAGAAGTTAACCCGTCCCATCTTTACTACATGCATGCCTTAAATCTGCCATCACGTCTCAGATTCTCATATCATAAAGACAGAATCTGGGTATGAAGATCAAACTCATTTCATGACGATTGAGAGGACTGAAGAGCTCGAGACGAGTTTACTGCATCATCAGATGAGTGTGGAGGTATGTGAAAGCTTAATTACACATGTGACAAATCTATTTCCCTTACAATGATATGAAAATGAACATAATGACATTAGATAAATCACTAATATATTATAATCTTTTTATGTGTTAATGAGGAAGACATTGATCTTTCTTGAGACGTTCTAATGGTTATTTTGTTTTCACGTAAACCAATCAATCAAGTTGTGTCCTGGCCACCAGACACTTCCATCAATCACACCTGTCATTCATAAAACTCTGCATGTGTTTCGCCTCTTTTGTGTTTGTTTATATCCAGAAACATGAACGGGGAAAACGATAACAAAAGCATTGCTTTGAACATACAGGTTGAATTTTTAAATCATATTTAGTTTTCTAATTCTTTGGTCATCTGTGGAGGAGGATTGCAGGATTATGACAAACATCATCACTGTCGATTATTCACCTCGATGTTGTAGTTGTGATTATTATAGTTACATTTAAATGTATAGATTTCAAGTTTTGGGATAGAATAGAATTGAAGTTTTGAAATGTTTCTTAACTTTGTGTGAAGTTACATTCTGAACCAAATCATGTAATGTAAATAACAAATAATTGTGAGTGTTATGTTGTCAGTACAAAACATCCGAAACGAAACACTTAGGAACACAACAACTTCTCGATTTAACAATCTTTGATTCATGACTATAATAGTCTCGATGGTTATTAAACCACACCTCTGCTCATTCCATTGTGTTGCTCAGTCACAGATAATGTATGGACTCTTTCACCTAATTGTTTTTCTTTATACAGATTGAATATTTCTGTGTTTGGGTAAACGATTATTATGTTTCAGTCTGTAAACTACCATGATTATTTCTAACACAGATTTGTTCGTTTTTTAGATTAAGTTAGATACAATGAAACCTGGGGGAATAAATTTAAAGATTGCTCTGTTGAAATGTGAATTTATGTAGACTTTGTGCTGCGTTTTATCTGTCACAAAGAAAGGCTCCGCCTCATGCCACATCTCCAGCTTTGACACCACATCGACCAAGAAGCGGCGAAGAGCGTGGAAGAAAGGAGAAGAAAATAAGCTGAAGAAAGAGTAAGTTACAAAACTACTGAGATGCGAATTTGCACAAGATAGGTCAATAACAACTCCATCATACATGACACAAAACAGAGGAAACTGATGAAGGTTGAACCAATTAAACAAAGATGACAGATGTTTGGTGACACAAACAGAGAGCTGTCAAAACAGGTGCCATGTGACCAGAGCCAAGAAAACATACAGATTAGTGAATAAAAGAGAGAGATCAGACGGGAAGCATAACATGGAGTGAGCAGGGGTGATTCTTGCCGCATTTCATGACTCTTAAACATCACATCATGTGTTAGACTACATCCACACTGACATCCAAACCGGATCAATCTCTAATCCAATCATCTTTAACTGATCCGAGCCACTTCAATATGTGATCCTAAATCGGATCCAGATCTGATAAATTACTAGAGATCTCATTGGAGATCAGGCGACTTTTATGTCATTCTTACGTCACAATTCTGCGCTGACTTTTACTACGGTGTGCTTATTCCCAAAAACGTCATGATTTCGACCCTCCTGGCTTCGCATTCACACAATACTCACAGATACGCACGGACACTGCAGCCAATCGCACCGGGCCCAAGAGTTAAGCTTTACCTTTATTTCCCTGATCCTCGGTCCACTCATTTGCATGTGAGTGTTCTGGCTATAAGCCTCTAAGATGTGAACAAAAACTGACGTGGCATTCACGTTTACTTCAGCGTGTTGCTTATAACATCTTGTTATTGTCATTGTGTGCATGTGATGGAGTTCAGGCCGTGATCTGTTTACACTGCAATCTTATATTGGTCACATTTCCAAATGTTATGTGAAAAGCCAGACAAATTAAACAGATCTGAGCAAAAAAATCTGAATTAAGCATTAAGCCTGGCGTTGTTAAGGTGGTACATTTTAACTTAAAAAGGGATAGTTCACCCAGAAATAAAACTTCAGTCATCCATTGCTCATCCTTCAGTTATTTCAAACATGTACACACTGTTCTATTGAACACAAAGAAAGATATTTGATGGAATATCAGCAACTGAAATGTTCGGGACATCATTTACTATCATTGTTAAAAAGGTTAATGGTAGTCAAAGGTGTATCCTTTAATCTAATTTTGAGTACAACAAAACACTCCTTTTAGAAGTGACATGACATATAGCCAAGTATGGTGACCCATCAGTGAACAAACACACAGCAGTGAACACACACACAGCAGTGAACACACACACAGCAGTGAACACACACACACAGCAGTGAACAAACACACAGCAGTGAACACACACACAGCAGTGAACACCCACACAGCAGTGAACACACACACAAACAGCAGTGAACAAACACACAGCAGTGAACACACACACAGCAGTGAACAAACACACAGCAGTGAACACACACACACAGCAGTGAACACACACACAGCAGAGAACACACACACAGCAGTGAACACCCACACAGCAGTGAACAAACACACAGCAGTGAACAAACACACAGCAGTGAACACACACACAGCAGTGAACACACACACACAGCAGTGAACAAACACACAGCAGTGAACAAACACACAGCAGTGAACAGACACACAGCAGTGAACACACACACAGCAGTGAACACACACACACAGCAGTGAACAAACACACAGCAGTGAACACACACACAGCAGTGAACACCCACACAGCAGTGAACACACACACAAACAGCAGTGAACAAACACACAGCAGTGAACACACACACAGCAGTGAACACACACACACAGCAGTGAACACACACACAGCAGAGAACACACACACAGCAGTGAACACCCACACAGCAGTGAACAAACACACAGCAGTGAACAAACACACAGCAGTGAACACACACACAGCAGTGAACACACACAAACAGCAGTGAAAAAACCCACAGCAGTGAACAAACACACAGCAGTGAACACACACACAGCAGTGAACACACACACAGCAGTGAACACACACACAGCAGTGAACACCCACACAGCAGTGAACACACACACAGCAGTGAACAAACACACAGCAGTGAACACACACACAGCAGTGAACACCCACACAGCAGTGAACACACACAAACAGCAGTTAACACACACAAACAGCAGTTAACACACACACAGCAGTGAACAAACACACAGCAGTGAACAAACACACAGCAGTGAACACCCACACAGCAGTGAACAAACACACAGCAGTGAACAAACACACAGCAGTTAACAGACACACAGCAGTGAACAAACACACAGCAGTGAACACACACACAGCAGTGAACACACACACAGCAGTGAACAAACACACAGCAGTGAACACCCACACAGCAGTGAACAAACACACAGCAGTGAACAAACACACAGCAGTGAACAAACACACAGCAGTGAACACACACACAGCAGTGAACAAACACAAAGCAGTGAACATACACACAGCAGTTAACAAACACACAAACAGCAGTGAACAAACACACAAACAGCAGTGAACAAACACACAAACAGCAGTGAACAAACACACAGCAGTGAACAAACACACAGCAGTTAACACACACACAGCAGTGAACACACACACAGCAGTGAACAAACACACAGCAGTGAACAGACACACAGCAGTGAACAGACACACAGCAGTGAACACACACAAACAGCAGTGAACAAACACACAGCAGTGAACAAACACACAGCAGTGAACAAACACACAGCAGTGAACAAACACAAACAGCAGTTAACACACACACAGCAGTGAACAAACACACAGCAGTGAACAAACACACAGCAGTGAACAAACACACAGCAGTGAACACACACACAGCAGTGAACACACACACAGCAGTGAACACACACACAGCAGTGAACAAACACACAGCAGTGAACAAACACACAGCAGTGAACACACACACAGCAGTGAACACACACACAGCAGTGAACAAACACACAGCAGTTAACACACACACAGCAGTGAACAGACACACAGCAGTTAACAAACACAAACAGCAGTGAACAAACACACAGCAGTGAACACACACACAGCAGTGAACACACACAAACAGCAGTGAACAAACACTCAGCAGTGAACAAACAAACAGCAGTGAACAAACACAAACAGCAGTGAACAAACACAAACAGCAGTGAACAAACACACAGCAGTGAACAAACACACAGCAGTGAACAAACACGAACAGCAGTGAACAAACACAGAGCAGTGAACACACACACAGCAGTGAACAGACACACAGCAGTGAACACACACAAACAGCAGTGAACACACACACAGCAGTGAACAAACACACAGCAGTGAACAAACACACAGCAGTGAACAAACACACAGCAGTGAACACACACAAACAGCAGTGAACAAACACACAGCAGTGAACAGACACACAGCAGTGAACACACACAAACAGCAGTGAACAAACACACAGCAGTGAACAAACACACAGCAGTGAACAAACACACAGCAGTGAACAAACACACAGCAGTGAACAAACACACAGCAGTGAACACACACACAGCAGTGAACAAACACACAGCAGTGAACAAACACACAGCAGTGAACACACACACAGCAGTGAACACACACACAGCAGTGAACAAACACACAGCAGTGAACAAACACACAGCAGTGAACACACACACAGCAGTGAACAAACACAAAGCAGTGAACAAACACCCTGCAGTGAACAGACACACAGCAGTGAACAGACACACAGCAGTGAACAGACACACAGCAGTGAACAGACACACAGCAGTGAACGCACAAAAACAGCAGTGAACAAACACACAGCAGTGAACAAACACACAGCAGTGAACAAACACAAACAGCAGTGAACAAACACACAGCAGTGAACACACACACAGCAGTGAACAAACACAGAGCAGTGAACAAACACACAGCAGTGAACAAACACACAGCAGTGAACAAACACACAGCAGTGAACACACACACAAACAGCAGTGAACAAACACACAGCAGTGAACAAACACACAGCAGTGAACGCACACACAGCAGTGAACAAACACACAGCAGTTAACACACACACAGCAGTGAACAAACACACAGCAGTGAACAAACACACAGCAGTGAACAAACACACAGCAGTGAACACACACACAGCAGTGAACAAACACACAGCAGTGAACAAACACACAGCAGTGAACACACATACAGCAGTGAACAGACACACAGCAGTGAACACACACAAACAGCAGTGAACAAACACACAGCAGTGAACAAACACACAGCAGTGAACAAACACACAGCAGTGAACAAACACACAGCAGTGAACAAACACACAGCAGTGAACACACACACAGCAGTGAACACACACACAGCAGTGAACACACACACAGCAGTGAACAAACACACAGCAGTGAACAAACACACAGCAGTGAACACACACACAGCAGTGAACAAACACAAAGCAGTGAACAAACACACAGCAGTGAACAGACACACAGCAGAGAACAGACACACAGCAGTGAACAGACACACAGCAGTGAACGCACAAAAACAGCAGTGAACAAACACACAGCAGTGAACAAACACACAGCAGTGAACAAACACAAAGCAGTGAACAAACACAAAGCAGTGAACAAACACACAGCAGTGAACAGACACACAGCAGTGAACAGACACACAGCAGTGAACAGACACACAGCAGTGAACGCACAAAAACAGCAGTGAACAAACACACAGCAGTGAACAAACACACAGCAGTGAACAAACACAAACAGCAGTGAACAAACACACAGCAGTGAACACACACACAGCAGTGAACAAACACACAGCAGTGAACAAACACACAGCAGTGAACAAACACACAGCAGTGAACAAACACACAGCAGTGAACACACACACAAACAGCAGTGAACAAACACACAGCAGTGAACAAACACACAGCAGTGAACGCACACACAGCAGTGAACAAACACACAGCAGTTAACACACACACAGCAGTGAACAAACACACAGCAGTGAACAAACACACAGCAGTGAACAAACACACAGCAGTGAACACACACACAGCAGTGAACAAACACACAGCAGTGAACAAACACACAGCAGTGAACAAACACACAGCAGTGAACACACATACAGCAGTGAACAAACACACAGCAGTGAACAAACACACAGCAGTTAACACACACACAGCAGTGAACAAACACACAGCAGTGAACACACACAAACAGCAGTGAACAAACACACAGCAGTGAACACACACACAGCAGTGAACAAACACACAGCAGTGAACACACACAAACAGCAGTGAACAAACACAAAGCAGTGAACAAACACACAGCAGTGAACAAACACACAGCAGTGAACAAACACAAACAGCAGTGAACAAACACAGAGCAGTGAACAGACACACAGCAGTGAACACACACAAACAGCAGTGAACAAACACACAGCAGTGAACACACACACAGCAGTGAACAAACACACAGCAGTGAACAAACACACAGCAGTGAACAAACACACAGCAGTGAACAAACACACAGCAGTGAACACACACAAACAGCAGTGAACAAACACACAGCAGTGAACAAACACACAGCAGTGAACACACACAAACAGCAGTGAACAAACACACAGCAGTGAACAAACACACAGCAGTGAACAAACACACAGCAGTTAACACACACACAGCAGTGAACAAACACACAGCAGTGAACAAACACACAGCAGTGAACACACACACAGCAGTGAACAAACACACAGCAGTGAACAAACACACAGCAGTGAACAAACACACAGCAGTGAACACACACACAGCAGTGAACAAACACACAGCAGTGAACAAACACAAACAGCAGTGAACAAACACAAACAGCAGTGAACAGACACAGAGCAGTGAACAAACACACAGCAGTGAACAGACACACAGCAGTGAACACACACAAACAGCAGTGAACAAACACACAGCAGTGAACAAACACACAGCAGTGAACAAACACACAGCAGTGAACAAACACACAGCAGTGAACAAACACACAGCAGTGAACAAACACAAACAGCAGTGAACAAACACACAGCAGTGAACACACACACAGCAGTGAACAAACACACAGCAGTGAACAAACACACAGCAGTGAACACACACAAACAGCAGTGAACAAACACACAGCAGTGAACACACACAAACAGCAGTGAACACACACACACAGCAGTGAACACACACACACAGCAGTGAACGCACACACAGCAGTGAACGCACGCACGCACGCGCGCGCACACACACACACACACACACACACACACAGTAGTGAACACACACCTAGAGCAGTGGGAAGGCATTTATGATGGGGTGCCTGCTCAAGGGCACCTAAGTAATGATACTGCCAGCCCGTGACTTGAACCCACAACCCTAAACTTAGGAGTCAAACTCTCTTTACATTAGGCCATGACTTTCCCCTGTTAATAAATGCTTTCATATGTGTTTGCAGGACATACAAGGAAGAAGATTGAGACATAAATATCGGACTTAGATATTATTTGAGTACAAATATGTTGAGCCCAAATATGAATCCTGAACATGAATTTTATCAGGAGTACATCAGGGAAGAACTTGAATATCAGATAGCAAAGTCTCCATGTGACTTCAAGCACTGTAAGCTAGAAATGAAAAGACATGATATGGCATATGCCTGGCCTATTCATGAGCCAGACCTCTGTATAACCATCACTGGAAGAGAAAATGTGGGAAGGTCTTTTCCTGATGATGAAGTCTGTGTTGAGATTGTGAGCAGAAAACAGTCTCCACAGGAAGGTGAAGTGTCAGGAAAAGTCATTGGGCTGATAAAAAGAGATGCAGACAAACTGACCTTCATCTGTAGGATGGTGGAAAACCAATCTAATCTTGTCACGCCTGTTGACCAAAACATGACCAGAATTTGGACAGTTCAAAAAGAGCCTGGGCAAGTTGAAATACGAGAACAGAAAGACGGAAAGTGGGTGAGGAAGAATACCATTAAAGTTTCTGGAAATAACTTATTAGTTGTCAAGGTTATCAAATGGGACAACCAGAAAACCTATCCTCTAGGTGTGGTTACAGGAGTAATCTATGATGCTGTGCAGCTTCTTAAGTTTGAACTTGGCTATAAAGATCCTCCATCATTCAACCCGCAACAACCTGAAAATGACAATGCTCTCAAGCCGACGGATATGTGTGAAGCCATAACTTTCACCATTGACCCAAGTACAGCTCAAGACCTGGATGATGCCATTAGTGTGACTGAAATCAACGACGATACCTACCAGATCGGTATTCACATTACAGATGTTGCTAGTTGCATTAAAAAAGATAGCGTGCCAGATGAATATGCTAGACAGCTTGGCCAAACGATTTACACCCAAGAGAACGGAGAGGTGACATTCATGTTCTCAAGAGACCTGAGTAAAAAGCATTTAAGTTTGATACCAGGAAAAATACGTAAAGCCTTATCACTGCTAATAGACATTGACAAGGAAACAAGCCATATTGTATCCTGGCACTTTGATCAAACTTCTGTTATGTCCGATGAAAGGCTGTCATATAAACAAGCAGATAAAATAATTCAGGATTATTTCTCAGATACCACACAGCCTCTGCGGTTCTCAGATGTGAATGATTGTTTAGCAGTTGCCTACCGTTTCGCTGAAGTGCACAGGACGTGTAGACTAGAAGGGACTTGGCCCTTAAAGAAGCAGCCAGGGCAGAGTCGATCTCATGATATGGTGGAAGAGCTTATGAACCTTTACAATAATGCTGTAGCTGAGAAACTACTCTCTGACGGCATCACAAGAGATCTCACACCACTGAGGTGCCACAGGGAGCCTGATCCCGATCAACTGGAGCAGTTTCAGGAGAAATATAGTGACCTTATCCCTATGTCACTATACATTTCAAGTATCTGTGAAGCAAATGAAAGTATCAAGCAGGGTGCGGAGGAGGCTTGGTCGCTGCAAGACAATAATAATATGAAAAATGTCCTCAACATTGACCAGAGGCAAGACATTTCACTGAACATTTTCACCTCTATTTTTGAGAAAATGAAAGCTTCTGTACAGTACCAAGACTATTACAGTCTGGTGCAATTGATAACTTCAGATGAAATCCATCCTAGCCTTCGGCATATGGTGCAAGAGTTTCATGAAATTAAAAGAAAAGCTGTCATCATCCGGTCCTGCTCCACAACTGATTCCAGAATGGGTCATCACGACTTGCGGCTGAATGCCTACACCTGGGCATCCTCACCTATGAGGCGTTATCTAGACGTGATACTGCAGAGGCTTATGCATACTGTTCTCTCAACGAATAACATAAAACAACCTGATTACACAAAATTGGAAATCGAGGATTTCTGTCAATCTGGAACGACTGTAGAAGACAATCATGATGCTGGAATTTCGAGGTTAAGAAAAATTCAACCTCCCGCCTTTAAAACTGTTGTCAGGTTAGCACTGGTGGAGCTGCTAACTCCCAATAAGCATGATTTCACGATATCATTTCCACTACATTTCATGTATGAGGACATTGACATAATGTACAGACACCTGAAAGTAGTGGCTCAGCCTGAGTACAATAAGGAAAATAATTCCATTACTCTTCTTTGGAAGAGGCGGGTATATTCATTCAAGTCCCCCCAGTTTTTTAATGAAATCAAGCCTATGCAAAATGTGGTCCCGGTGTCAGGTAACATTTGGCAGAAGTTATTATCTGCTACAAAGAAGAAGGACTGGTACAAGATTGGGCAATGCCTCAATGACATGAAAACAGGGGCAATCAAAGACCCCATAAACCCTGTTAAGGATCACACTTGTCTAGAAGAGAGGCACCTTAAGGTACTAACCATGGAACTCACGAGAGGAATGGTTGTTCAAGTGCAACTTGGCACTGAACTCAAAAATGGCTTTCATGCTCCTGTAGTTCAACTGCTCAACATCAATGAAAACTTTGAGATCTGTTTGGAGCACTCAAGGAACCCAATAGATTGCTTCTCTAGCGTAGTTTGCGAAGCGACACAGCCCATCTATAGAAGCTATAACGAGTACAGGAGCATATGGAGTCGACTCTGTCAGATTGACACAGCTTACAATGCTGTGGAAGAAAACAACAGTATAATAATAGAGGATGTGCCCATTAAATGGACTGGCAATGAAAATGGTTTTTTTCACATAACCAAGAGTCAAAGAAAACAATGGTCTCTAGAGTTTGACCTTAGAAATTGCTTTCTATGCATCAGACTGAGGCATCAGAAAGAAGAGAACTGTAAGAAAGAAGCAGAACCAGCCTCAAAAAATGTTGAAGATTTGGACCTGCAGGGTCCACTGCCTTTCACATGGGTTGCGCATGGAGTGGCTACCAAGTCAAAGGAACAGAGTGACAAAGACAAAGACCAAGATTTGGGGAAAATTAATTTTTACATCATACAAAGCTCAATGCATGTCATTCCACCTAGGGTTTTTTATAAAAAAACAAGATTCACCATAGAGGTCATTCCCAAAAAAATTCCATATCTGTGAGTAGTTTTCAACTTACTAATACAGATTCTTACTAATTTCAGATTTGTGCCCACTCTCCTAACTACTTTCTAACTAAATCCATTTTTGTAGGCTTAGGGAACAAGCTGTGGCAAGGTTAACAAAGGCTAATGAACTGGTGAAAAGCATCGCCACTGGAACAATCAAAGACTTTAATAGCAGTAAGTAAAGCCACATGAGATAACTTTCAAACTTTCAAAAGGTATATTTAATGCAAGTCACCAAACCACATAAGGTTGGAATGGCCTCAGTGTATCTAATGGGGTTATGCAGATGTTGTTGAAATCAAAGCTCTAGACTAACTTTTTGCACTGGTGGCACTGGTGCGCATAACTTTTTTTTAGGTGCACCGGCGCAAAAGTGCACCCAAATTTTTCCACCACATCGTATTTAACACAACACTTTTTTATTAAGTGCAAATAGTACATAACATGCTCTGAGAATATAAGTATTACCTGTGAACTGTGAGTGTACAAAACCTTTGTTGGTAGTGTTTAAACATGAGAAGAATATCTGTCCGTGCCCAAGTTTTCTACTTTGAAAAAGGTAAATAAACCTGAGTTATGGACGTGACAAAAAAGGTCACTTCGTTTGGGAGACAACAAAGTTCTTAAGATTTATGTGAATTAATACTAACAAATCAGAAGTTTTATATCCAAAAATTGTAAAAAGCCTCTTACAGAACATAAAATAATAACTATATTTTAATATAAATGTGTCTGTTTAGGAGGAAAATGAAGCATTATGGATGTGACGAATTGCCCTTACTTGTCAATGAAAAGTCATGAATAAAAACTACCAATAAAGCTTTAAATCTTAAAGAGAGACCTTACATGGGTATCTTATCAAACAAATGTTGATATCTGTCCTATGATTAAAACCTTTGGTAAAATATTTATGCTTTCATGGTAAGTTTGACATTTTCACGGAATTGTACATTGAATAATGTATTGTTAATGCAATAACAGGAGGGTAGACATTTTATTTATATGGGCTGCACTATATTTACAACCGAACTTGCGTATCAAACATATGTGCACAGTTGAAATATTATATTAAACATTAGCAAATAAAGCAGAATTTCATTCCAGTGAATGGCAGGGATCAAAACATCACTTCCTGATCATGTGTTTTTTTAGAGTTTCAATTTGAAAATGCACTAAACTTAACATTCTTTACAATTTATTTTTTGTTAAGTAATAGGTCTGTTCAAATGTTAAATAAAATGTAATCTTTCCAATACAAATCTCATATTTTCAAATCTTTTGTAGCCTATGTATCCTTACACTTTTGTTTGAGTGGGTTTTGCAAACTTATTGTTTATTTTTATTATGATTATTATTATTAGATCCGGCCAATCGTAATATTAGCTTGTACACCATGGACAAGAGCCTAAAACTGCAATCCCTGAATACAAGCCAACAAACAGCAGTGGAGGAGGCTCTGGGGAAACCTTTCACAGTGATTCAGGGGCCACCAGGTACATTTTAAACTACTAGAGTAGGTCAGAGATGTTGTTGAATTTCAGAATTTCTTACCTCAAACTATGCAACTTATTTGGACTACAACTGGTGCTTTATACTATTAATTTGGAATGTAAACGATATGCTAATGTTCTATTCAGGTACAGGGAAAACAGTTGTTGGTATTCACATCGTTTACCAGTTTTTCCGAAAAAACCAGTCCTCTTTGTCCACGTCTTCTCCATCGTGTGCAGCTCAGAAAAAAGGAAAGAAGCCTGCTATCCTGTACTGTGGACCTTCCAACAAATCTGTGGACATTGTCGCAGGTAAATTTCTTTGCTTACCTTCATTGATGAATTAAAATTTTCTTCAAATTGATTTACACAGATTCAACATATCCTCACCTAAAAATTAGGTTCGCCCCTCAGGTCAATGTTACTTCTAAAAGTATAACTAACACTCCATAGGTAACACACAGTACACACATGTCTACACTTAGTGAAAGCAACAGTTGTTCATGACCATCAACTTTTGGGTCTCTTGCTCGAGAGCGCAGCTAAAATTGAGGTTCCAAAAAATCTTCATTTAGAGGTTTATCTGGCCTCTCCCTTTACCCCTTTATCTCTAACCATATGAGAATTGAGATCCTTTAGAAGAACATGTGGGGTAGGTGAAAGTGTACGGATAGAGGTAAATAGGGACGACCTAAATCTCATATTTTCCCACTTGTAGCAGTTAATTTTTTTCTGTTTCAGAGCAGTTGTTGAAGCTGAAAGGAGTCCTCAAGCCTCTGAGAATCTACTGTGATCAGATGGAAATGCGCGAGTTTCCATATCCAGGCAGCAACTTAAAGCTTTGTCGCAAATCCCACCGTGATGAGAATCCAAAAGAAGAGCTCAGGTAAGATCTTTAAGGTCAAAACTAACGTCTTGGATGATAATCAATCTGTTTGAGAAACCAAACACAAAAACACAATTTAGGTTTGCTGTCCTGTTGTATGACTGTTAACTCTCTCACATAATGTCCACAGAAGTTCATGCAAGTTTATGGTTATCATGATTTATACAACAGATCTTTATAGTTTTTAAATCCACTTACGGATAGCTTTTAAGACACCCCAATGTTGCTTGTGATTTATCTGCACACTAGTGCCGTTTAATTGTTGTATAATTGCAATATGTCACTTGTAGACATTTAAAATGAATGGAAGAAAAGATTTACATTTACATTTACATTTAGTCATTTAGCAGACGCTTTTATCCAAAGCGACTTACAATAGTCGAGGAGACAATGAAGCGGTAAATAGCCGATACAACAATAGGTGAACAAGTGCCACAACAATGCTACCGTGTAACACAGAGAGCGAAGTTACAAAAAGTATATATATACAATTTTATTATTTTTTTTTTTTTTGATAGAGTGAGTAGGTTAGAAAAGTAGTGAGTTAGTGAGTTAGATGTAGCCGGAAAAGATGAGTTTTTAGGAGTTTTTTGATAGAGTGAGTAGGTTAGAAAATTAGTGAGTTAGTGAGTTAGATGTAGCCGGAAAAGATGAGTTTTTAGGTGTTTTTTGAAGATAGAGATCGAGTCTGACAAGCGTGAAGCCAGAGGCAGATCGTTCCACCATCGAGGAACTGAAGCAGAGAACGTTCGAGAGAGAGATTTCTTACCCTTTTGAGCTGTTACCACAAGTCTCAGCTCATTTGCGGAGCGCAGAGATCTTGATGGTCTATACCTTTGCATTAGTGAGTTAAGGTAAGTGGGTGCTGAACCGGTGGTGGTCTTGTAGGCAATGAAAAGACATTTAAATTCAATGCGAGCTGCTACCGAAAGCCAATGTAGTTTTATGAAGAGAGGTGTTACATGGGTCCTTTTTGGTCCCTTGAACACCACTCTTGCCGCTGCATTTTGAATCATCTGCAGAGGTTTAGTTGTGCACATCGGGAGTCCAGCAAGCAGCGCATTGCAGTAATCTAGCCTGGACAGGACCAGAGCTTGAACCAGGATTTGTGTGGAGTGTTCTGTGAGAAACTGTCTGATCTTCCTGATGTTGTAAAGCATGAATCTGCAGGATCTGACAGTCGCGGCAACATGATCTGTGAAGTTGAGCTGATCATCGATGATTACTCCCAAGTTTCTCGCAGACCTGGAGGGCACAATGGTTGATGCTCCTAGTTGGATAGAGAGATCGTGACAAGTCTTTGGGTCGGCAGGGATGACAAGAAGTTCTGTTTTCGCAAGATTAAGTTGTAGGTGGTGTTGCTTCATCCAGAGGGAGATGTCGCTCAGACATGCTGAGACTCGGGCGAAATCGTCTGATCTTCCGGATGAAACGCAAGGTGGAGTTGCGTGTCATCCGCATAACAGTGGTAGGAGAAGCCATGCTTACGAATGACTGATCCCAGTGATGTCATGTAGACCGAGAAGAGCAACGGACCAAGAACTGAACCCTGAGGTACACCGGTGTCAAGATGTTGCGGTTCTGAAACTTCACCCCCCCACGAAACCTTGAAGGATATACCCGAGAGGTAGGATACGAACCATTGGAGAGCCTTGTCGGAGACGCCCATTTCCTTGAGAGTCGAAAGGAGAATACAGTGGTTAACGGTGTCAAAAGCAGCGGATAAGTCTAGCAGGATGAGAACGGATGACATGGAGGCCGCCCTTGCCAGTCGTAGGTCTTCAACAACTGAGAGCAGAGCTGTCTCTGTAGAATGTCCTTTCTTGAAGCCTGACTGGTTGCTGTCCAAGAGGTTGTGTAGAGTAAGATAGGCCGAGAGTTGATCTGAGACGACATGTTCCAGGGTCTTTCCGATGAAGGGCAGTAGAGAGACTGGTCTGTCGTTCTCTAGAAGTGCGGAATTCAGCGAGGGTTTCTTCAACAGCGGGGTGATCCGGGCTTCTTTGAAAGCAGTAGGAAATGTGCCGGAGTCGAGCGATGAGTTGATGATGTGAGTAATTGCAGGAATGACCGAAGGAGAGATGTCTTTCAGGAGATGGGTGGGGATGGGGTCCAGCGAGCAGGTAGTCGGGTGATTCGACACGATGATTCTCGCAGCGTCGTTTTCAGTCAACGGAGAGAAAGAGCGGAGGGAGGTGGTCAAAGGAGCCGGAATATGGTCCAGCGGTGGTGGAGCGGAGAACTGATTACTGATAGTGGTGGTCTTCTTCACAAAGAAGGAAGCAAAGTCATCAGCTGTTAGGTCCGACGAGGGAGGGGGGTGGGAGGACAGAGTAGAGCAGAGAAGGTCTTAAAGAGAGCGCGAGAGTCAGTTGAGCTGTTTACTTTTGCCTGGTAGAACTGAGTCTTAGCGACTGAGACATCCTCAGAGAAAGAAGAGAGAAGAGTTTGATGGAGAGAGAGATCTGCAGGGTCATTAGATGTGCGCTATTTTCTCTCAGCTGCTCTGAGCTTGGTTCTGTGTTCCCGAAGGACATCAGAGAGCCAAGGTGTTGAAGGTTTGGCACGGGCTGGTCGAGATGTAAGCGGGCATAAATTGTCCAAGCAGGATGTTAGTGTAGAGCAAAGGAGGTGAGTGGCATTGTCAGTGCTAAGTAGAGCAAACTGATCAGGGGGAGGGAGCATAGAGGAAACAGCAGAGGATAGGGTGAGAGGAGAGAGCGTGCGTAGGTTACGCCTGAAGGTAACAAGGGAGGAAGGGGAAGGAGTATCGGATGTTGTCACGTCGAGGTGAAGTGTGACGAGAAAATGATCGGATGTGTGCAGTGGTGTTACTTGAGTGTGATACGTGGAGCAGTAGCGTGTGTAGACAAGATCAAGTGTGTTACCGGACTTGTGGGTCGGCGACGTGGGCATGCGAGTGAGGTCAAACGATGCAGTGAGGTTGTGCAGGTCAGTAGCTGAGGATTTCTCCAGGTGGATGTCTCCTAGGATCACAAGAGGTGTCCCATCCTCCGGAAACGATGACAGGAGAACATCGAACTCCTCTAGAAAATGTCCAAGCTGACCTGGAGGACGATATACCACAAAAATGATATTGAGTGGATGAGTTATAGAAACTATGTGTGACTCAAAAGAGGTGTTGCCACCCGAAGGTGGAAGTGTTTTAAATCTCCATCCAGTAGGAAGAAGTAGACCGGTTCCCCCCCTCTACCAGAAGAGCATGGGGTGTGGGAGAACGCATAGTTGGTAGAGAGGGCAGTCGGTGTTGTACTGTCTTCTGGTTTTATCCAGGTTTCAGTGAGTGCTAAAACACAGAGACCAGAATGTTTAGCCATGGCAGGAATAAAGTCAGCTTTGTTGACAGCAGATTGGCAGTTCCATAAGCCTATAGGAATAGTGAGTGCAAAAGAGTCAGATGTAGGGATGGCACGCAGGTTATCAGTGTTGCGTGTCCTACGACGTGACCCAGAGGGTTTACGAGTGTTAGTAACAGTGAGAATTTTGTGACACATGGTTAAGTGGCAAATAGAAGAGGAGAGGAAATGAGAATAAATAAGAACAAAACAAGAGCTAAGAGCTAGTTCAGTAATTTAAAAGTACTTGAAACCAATAAAGGCAATAAGTGTTTAAAAATACAAGCAAAAAATATGGAAACGCAGATTTTTGAAAGATACAATAATACTCAGGTGCCCTGTCGGTGTCTCTGCTAGGTGGAGTCACCCAGGTAGAGTCGCTGGTCTTTACTCTCGTCGGTCTTCACACGAGGTGCTGACGCGTTAGCGCAGATACAACGCTTAAATACTCACTTTATTATGCAATCAGTGAAAAGAGCTGAATGCGCCTTGTAAATTATCACACAATATCTCGATGGCCTGACAATCATAAACCAATGGCTCTGACTGAAACCACAAATAGCTCTGCGATGACGAGTGCAACGGATTTAAACAATAAGAATAACAATAACAATAAGTTGATGGCACAGCAATGAATTTAAATAAAATAAAACAAATTAACACTTGCTCAATGAAACTAGGACTGTATTTCTATCTAATAGCTTACACTTTCGTTAGCAACAGGTTGTACTCACGCAGCGGGTAATTCAGTAAACAATGTTGAAAACGCAGATTCTCCTACAAGTGTACTCGAGCTGATCTACACGCTTCTCCTCACTTTACTGAGAGGTGACTCGGCTTAAATCCTTAACCGGTCGCCGAATGCGCCTTGTAAATTATCACAACAATAGCCTCGATGGCCTGGCAATCATAAACCAATGGCTCTGACTGAAACCACAAATAGCTCAAATACATTGGGACAAATCCTTTTAAGTTTTGTGCTTCTAATTCTCTATATTGTTTGATTGTTTTAGGGATATTACACTGATGTATCTTGTCCGTGAGCCTGAGAACCCTCATTCAGAGCAAATTAAAGACTTTGAAAAAAACATGACAGAAGATCAAATAGACAGGTGAGCAATGGACAATATGTAAAATGTATCTACTTAATACTGGTAAATTTAAAAAAAAATTATATATATAAAAAAAAATGTTAATGTATCATTTAAGAATATTTTCACTTCCAATGCCATAAATAATACATCAGCAATGAATTGTTTTTTTCACAGCTACCGGAAACTGTTAAAGGAAGCTCAAAAGCTGGAGATTCAGAAGTATGACGTCATTCTTTGCACCTGCTCATCAGCTCTAAATCCCATTCTACAGGGGATGGATTTCCGGCAGATTATTATCGATGAATGTGCAATGGCAACGGAGCCAGAGGCCTTTATTCCTTTAGTTGCCCACAATCCAGAGCATGTGAGTAATGTGATATTATAATCTTGAATGTCTAGTGATTCATCAATCCATTGTTGGTCAAAATAAATGGGTACCAGCAGTAGTCCATATTTGACCGGATCATTAAATTCTTAGAGTCTACAGCTAAAGATTGATTAAATTGGATGTTATCTCTTTTAGATAGTGTTGCTGGGTGATCACAAACAGACACAGCCAATAGTCCAGTGTGCCATTGTCAAAAAGATGGGCATGCAGCAGTCTTTGTTTGAACGGTACATGAAAATGGCCAAAATGTTGGACACGCAGTACAGAATGGTAAGAAGTAAAACAATGGACAAAATATTGATCAACAGAACAAAACAGTCTAACATATAAAGCCTAGACTGTAGTTTGGACGGACTAGTTTAGTCTCACAGCTTTTCTCTTTTGTTATTGTGTACTATAGCATGAAGACATTTGCAAGTTTCCATCAGAAGAGTTTTACGAAGACAAACTAAAAACTGAAGCAAAACGTAGACCCTGTTACCTGCTTAACAAGAACAATCTTCCTACTGCGATCCTGTTTGGACATGTCGACGGAAAAGAAGAAAGTTTAGTTGTGTCCACAGAACAAGGGAACGAGAACTCAATGAAGAACACAGAGGAGGCAAATCAGGCTGTAAGTTATGGCCGAAGTATGTCCTAAAGTCCTTATTGTTCAAGTCACGTGATGAATAACTAGACATTCTGTCATCACTCATCAAATATGACATAACCCATTCTCAACTGAAGAAACTGTTTCTACATAACATACTGAAAAAGTGAAAAGAAATATTTGAAAGTTATCATTTAGAATCTTTGATGGGCTACCCTTTAAGAAGGTGAGACGCTTTTTCTCACGTTTTTGGTGACCAGAATTTTGCATTCCACGTGAACAAGTTCATAGGAATCTATTGTTTTATGCTAAAACATAATCGATTTATATTTGGGAGCAATGTGAACATGCCATAAGACTGACATAAAAAATGTGTAGCTTTAGATTCTGTCATAAACAGAAACACTTCAGAAGGACTAAACTATAGTTGCATAAGAAATATATACGCTAGGAATATTCACAAGTAGTTGACGTAAGATTTCCGTCTTTTTCTAGGTGCGTGTAGCAGATCATCTGATCAATCGTTCATGTGTCAAACCTGAACGTATTGCAGTTCTGACTCCGTATAATGCGCAGGTGTCAGTCATTCGAAAGGAGCTGGAAAAGCGTAATATTCATAATGTCACTGTTTGCACAATTATGAAAAGTCAAGGTGAGTAATTTTGATTCCTTCATTCAAGTTTTAACATACAAATATATCGGTATATGTTGAGTTTTAAAGGAACCACTGTTGTTATAAACATTTTTATACATTATTTATTGTTGTGTATTATCAAAAGTAAACTTGACTAGAGCAAGTACATAATCTCTATCTACATAGTCTTTATCTGTCGGACAGGTTTTGAGAAATGTCATGTGTACAGGGAGCGAATGGCCGTATGTAATCCTGTCCACCGTGCGGTCCTGCTCCATGACTGATGCAGACATGAACAAGTTCAGTACATCCTGGCAGAATACAAGACTGGGATTTATCACCAATGAAAATCTGATCAACGTGGCTATAACTCGCGCAAAGGATGGACTCTGCATTCTGGGTAAGGAGTTAAACACATTACATTTACATTTAGTCATTTAGCAGACGCTTTTATCCAAAGCGACTTACAATAGTCGAGGAATTAAATCACATTAAAGCATGTGATACACGATGTGGTTTTTCTCATGAATGGCTTGTTTTTTGACAGGTAACAGTGATCTATTGAGATGCAATGTGCTCTGGAAAAAGATCCTGAAACATTATGAAAAAAAAGAATGTGTGATCAATCCAGCTAAAGGCATTAAGGTTCAAGACAATAGAAAAGATTTAAATCTGAAATAAATATCTGATACTACCACTTTATCCATGTTTAAAATGAAGGGCTACACAATGTTTTATTGGGTTATATTTAGAATTAGGTTCATTATGAGATTATTGGAAATCAAACAGAAACGGCTAAACAGACTCATTTTAGACAGTTTATCTGATGTATGTGTGCCGCACAGTTTGTGTTTGTTTTATATATCAGGGGTAAAGTGTAGTATTGCAGTCCTACTTCAAAATAGCATGTTGAGCCCTAGAACTATTCTTCTCAGTTTCTTTGGCTTGATGTCTACAGGCACACTGTAGAAGTTGGGTTCTGGTCACAATAGCGTATATAATGTTTATGTGGTCACTTTCCCAACATCCATACAAAGCATTTAAAGAAATTTATGCCAATTAATGTCCATTATATTATGGAGAAACACATAGAAGCCTAATAAAATAATAACAGGGGCTTCAATATAATTCTGACTCTACCCAAATATAGAATGTCCCTTAATTTAGTCCGATTCTCTCAACTGAGATATCAAACACTGTCTCTATTCTTTAGATGCTGGAAGGAATATATTGTGACTGTAGTTAGAATTTTAACTCAAACTAGTACAAACTATTATGGAGAGGAACTTTTTTAACACATTGTAGGGGTGTATTATTTAAAAAGTGTCTAAAGTTACTAGGAATCAATGCTTTTGAAAAAAGAATTAAATAATAATAATAATAATAATACAAAATTTTATGATTTTTTCATCCGTTATAAAAATTACACTTGAATGTTGGATTTTAAAGTAAGAAAACACATTTTTACATTTAAAACTATTTGTTAGGTTGGGAAATAAAATTAATTGTATTGGATCTGCGACTTTGAATCCACAGCTATTAAAATCATGTTTTCTACATAAAATCTTCCAACAAAATGATAAATAATTACGTTAAAAATCTTTTGACTCAGATCGTGTCAAAACTGGAATCATAGTGTAATAAATTAATTAATACTTAAAATCAAATGTTGATGTTTAATATCTTGGAGTTTTATTAAGATATTATAAGCCTGGGTATCACGGCAGGGGTCACATATATACAATCATTTTACTGTATATTTTTATCCATATATAGTAACAAATTCTTGTTTTAGTTACTTATTAAAGAAATGATTGTTTATAAACAAGTAGATTTATGAGATATATGTGCGGTATCAATATATTGATTTATTGTATGTTATTGTGATTTTGTTTATCTTAAATATTATTGTTAACTACGGTTTGTTGTCTATAAAGGGATACAATGAAACAAATAAACATATGAATTAGGGGTGCTCTGATCTGGATTTTTTGGCCTGATCACCGTTCACTAAAAGCTTTGTCAAATAATCTGATACTGATCACCCATTACAAGGGGTATAAGAAGCTTTCTCAGTAGCATCACTTACTAAACTATATTCAATTATTTAAATAAAAAGTTTCTAAACTTAATATTTATTGGCAAACAACATGCCTTTATCAACATTAAACATGGCGGTATGTCTTTTCTTTTTATAATCAGTAGGGCTTGACAAATACAGCTTAAAACCACAAAGAAAATCCTTTCATTTTAGATTTTAAACTGCAACAAAAACAGCTTTCGAAGAACCTGTCATTTCAAGATTCTCTTATATACTTTAAGGTCCACGGGTAATGAAAAGCCCAACAAAAAACATCTTTATACATTACTCTCTTTATATATTACTCTCTTTATATATTGCTCTCTTTTTATATTAGTCTCTTTATATATTCCTTCTCAGAGCAGACAAAACAAGGTGGGTCTATTAAAAGCTCAAAAATGTTGGAATGTCAAGAGGAAATACAGATGATACAAAGAGAACCCCAGCTGAACTGGAATAATGGCTTTTACATCGTGAATAAATGATAAAATCTAGAATCGACACACTCACTTCAAAACTAGAGATAAAAGCACATCAGAAGAACCTTTCACACACTGAACGATTTTTTACTTCTGTTCTTCAAACGTCTTCTGGTGTCTGACAATAAAGTGTTTTTGTAATGATAATGTCAATATACTGAGAATTATTTTGTGCCAAAAACACTACAAACCTCTGAAACTGAGAGACACATTACTTATGACGCCCTGAAGAAGATTTCTATAACATTAATTTCTTACAAATATTTTTTGGGAATCGTTAAGACGTACATGGTTCATCTTGGGTCTCATGAAGCACTTTCTGAATGTTACAAAAGAATATGTTTTTGTTCCATCCATGACATCTGGTGTCAATATGTAAAGAATTTAAACAATGCTTCAATATCATTTTCAGATGTTTTCACCTTTATCAGAGAACAAGTTTTATCTAGACGTTAGAAGCAGAAACCTATGAGGACTCCCCAACTACAGCCATGTTCAGATTTACAGCCACTGAATGACATTAATTCCCTTTGTTTAACTGTTAGTACTGGTAATGTGTTGGGTTTCATGGTGGATGGGAACTACATAAAGACATTTATGCTTTAACGGTTAACACAAAGATCTCTAAAAAATATTGTCAGGATGAAGATTTGAGGAGTGGAAGGAGAACCCAAATGCAGGCACAATTCAGGGGAACGACAAGACTTTAATGCAATAGCAAACAAAACAAAAACCCACGATGGGGAAAACAGTACACTAGGACACTACAAACGGTCAAACAAAAGACTTCCCACGAGGGGGCACAAAACAAGGTAATATTACAAAGTTAAATAGGGCAAAAACAGGCAACATCCAAACAAACGAAACTGGAAACACTGATAAGAACTTCACAAAACACGATCTCAAGAACACAAGTACTGCATGATTTTTTCTCGACTTCGCTTCAACCAGGAATCGACCTACTGATTAAATTCTATTCAGAAGATAACTGGCTCCCCATCTGTGCCTAGCTTTCCCGACCAAGTCACTTTAAGCCGGAGTCAGCACGTATCTGGACCAGATGGTGGGTCTGTAACTAGAAAAACCCGTCCACAGCCCTCGAACAAATCGAAGTCTAGGACAAGAACACCACGGATACCAATCCCCTGCGAAGACCTCTTCTTTGACGATCATCAGGATACGACCACAGCACACAGATGTGTCTTCTTCATTCTGCTGAAGTCTGGAATTGAACTGCTGGATTCCTCTGGTCAGAGGAGAACTGGTCAAACTGAACCTGGTTTCTCCCAAGATTCTCCATTTCTGTCACCGTTGGAGTTTTGGTTTCCCTGTCTCCTCTGGTTTGTTTAGTTGGGGTCTCCTCATTTACAACGATATCGTTGATTTGATTGAATTTGAACGCACAGACATTTTTTAAAATGAACAAAGAAGACACCAACGAATTGAAAATGAATGCACAGACACCATTAAACTGAACAGAGATAACATCCCCAAATTCAATAATGTATTTACTTTTAACATTAAGCATTATGACACACAGTTTACTAATTATTGTTGTTAAGCTGCTTTGATGCAATGTATTTTGTCTAAAGCGCTATAGAAATAAAGGTGACATTGACATTGTAATGCCAAGACAAAGGACAGAAAACACAAAGGCTTTAAACAGGGGGAACATAAGAAGGGATAACGACACAGGGCTGGTGTGGGGAATGAAACAATGATGGGAAGAGAGCAAGGACAACAAGGGGATCAAGGGACGAGACGAGAGCACATGGCATGTCAAACCAAACAATGCCATGTGACACTCACAATAACACAGGTATGCCATGATTCTGCCAAACTCATGAAAACATGACAGGCAGAGAGGCAGAATCGTGACAAATATGAATTGAAATTTTAAATCAGAAATAATCATGAGAAGAGCACACTTCTGACGAGACCCAGACATGTGTCCAAAGCGTCGGATATGTAGGAATAAAACTTGACTTGAAGGTTTGACTTGACTTGTTTCCAGTTTGGCAGCGTTCAGACCTGAGTCATGAGCGTTAGTTTATTTTAACGCAACACCACATTTTTCTTCACTTATTCTACTCTCTTAAGACAAACTCTGTCATCATCTCCAGGAAACGTTCTTCAGAAGAAATGTCTGATAGGAGAAGGAGGAAGAGAGAGAGGAGGGGGAGGATATTTGATATTCCCAAACAATTTTCACGAGAATATTCTTATTTTTCCTTAAGATTGTTTTAAAGACAAAACTTAAAATTCAAATTCTTGAAAAGAAAATTCTCCAAAAATTAACTTCTTAAAGATAAGATAGTCCTGAATCTCCGAATGGTTAGATTTTAATTAAATGATTGTTTTTTATGTTCAACGTTTGTGTAACATTCTTTGTAACAACTACTATATTTTACCTATAGTATACTAAGCTTATTAGATTGATAAAGGTGTCAGTTGTGGTCCAGTGGTTAGAGAGTTAGGCTTGTATGCAGAAGGTTGTTGGTTTGAATCTCAGGGTCAGCAGACAATCACCGAAGAGTTGTTACGCAAGACATCTTAAACAGCGAGCAGATCCTTCAACTCTTTCTGATGTTCTGCTTAGGCTTAATAGGCTATTTATTTTTACCTTCACTTCTTCTGGATCATTTCAAGCTTTTTTAAGCAACACTGTTGGAAATTGTCTTCAACGAGTCATGGGCACTGAGCAGAATGGTCAGGACTTTATCAAGTTGCCATCTACTGTTTTACTGTTGTATAAGAATATAATTGAGAACTTCTTTAAACATTTCAAGAATTGCAGTTATGAACTGTCTACCAGCTTCATGGAATTTATCTTAGGAAGTATCTTCGTTTATTTCTTAAGAAATAAGATCATTTATTTCCGGCCTCAGCCTGTGATGCTTTCATTTTCATTTCTGGTAAAATCCTTCTGAAAGTAATTCTACTGATGTCCTGTTCTTAAAAGATGTAATGTGAACCCAGATATTCTACTAAATGAATTACTTATTTTTTATAGTTTTTTCATCGGATATATCATTATATTGGGAATTGCCCTTAAGGTTCTCAAATGGTTTTTTTATTTGTTGATGTTGCCGAATTCATAAACTAAGTTAAGAAGGTGTGTTGGAACTTATAAGTAAAGCCAAGCAAAACATTTTTTTTATTTAATTTAAAAAGTAAAATAGAATCAAATGTGTAATATTACATTACAGACATTATTTTAAAGTTGTTTTTTTTAGTAAATTGTTTCTATCATTTGGATTGTTGTTGTCATCAATAGAAAACAGCAGATGGCAGTGCTCTCATGTCAGATTCAAGCAACTTAAAAAAAGAAACATTGTTAGCATGTCACATCTTGTTTTTTTGTGTTTTTAATGTACGTAAAGCAATAATGATCACACACAGATGAAGACAGTGATGAGGATTAACAGGTTATAGTGACGGACTGACACATCCTCCTGTTCACCTCCAACATCCCTGCCAACACTGAAGAACTACAGACTGCCAAACACTTTGGAAAGACACACATGCCAACTCCACCTGCCAAAAAACATCTGACCTGTTTGAAGGAATATTACCAAGACTCAAGGAATATTATCAAGAAGAATCGTATCAAGAACCACCAGACCAATATTTACTCATCTTTAAAAACTGTCATTCTATCTTTCGAATTCAACTAAAGAGTTAAACGCTGTTCCAACATCTTGTTCCAAAAGTTATAAACAGATCTTTATTTTTTAGATTTTTCATCATGGTCGCTATGACGATCCACACTTCACACCTCCTTACATTCTCTTTTCGGCAATGAGGGTTGATTGGTCCACTAAAACCTTTAAACTCTTTGAAGCTCTTGGTCCAGAGAGCAACCACTTTAAAGAGTTTAAGACATAAGGATGAGTCCTTCAGCATGGAACGTCTTCTGATGAAGTCATAACTTGCTTATTATGGAGTAACCTTCATTTATATAACGCTTAATCCAATAAAGACTTATTCAAAACAGCTTGAAAGTAATATGTACTGTCAACGCATGTAATAATTTTTTATTCCTGGTAAAGCATTTGACTTGGAAAATAAATCAATTCAGTATTGTACTGTCAACAGAGATTCATGTTTGTGTAAGACAAATGAATCTTCTTTTTAAAAAAGAAAACAAAGATCCCGATTTAAAAGTTTGACATTTGTGAAAGTAAATATTTTCTCTAAAGATAACACAGATAATGTGAGATAGTATATTTCATGAATGTCTTGAGGAGTTCATAAGATGGAAACAGTACTGTGAATGTTAAGCATTTTCTCGTATGTATACCTGAAAAAGATTCACGGCTAACTCATGTGTCTCATCTCTAATAAGAGTAACTCCTCCTTATAAAACTTGTGATTTTTCAGTGTTTGTTAAAAAAACACTTTGTGCAGTAGAGAAAGAGAAATATGAAATCAAGAAAATTATGAGAAAATAAAGCTTAATAACAGATCGTTCTGATATCATAGGACCCCACGTTTGGTGTAGATTTCATACCTTTTATGAATGATAATGTTTTATATAAAAAAATCTTGGCCCAAGATAAATAAATGTAGATGTAAATGCATTATTCTGACTAATTTATAGTGAAAACTTTATTTTTAAGTGTTTGTTTTTTAATAGTCTTTAGGGAAAGCTTGAATGGTAGAATGATGATGTTCTCTCATAAGACTCTCTCATGTGTAAAATAATGGGAAATCTTGTTATCTCTGTGACATTAACATATTACATTACATTTATACATTTGGCAGACACCTTACAGTATTATACACTGTTCATTTTACTCTGTAGAGCAATCAGAGGTAAGATGTCTTCAAGAACACTTCAGTTATTATCTGACACTGAGATTCAAACCAACAACCTTCTCTCTCTCTCTCTCTCTGGTCTCTCTCTGGTCCTCTCTCTGGTCTCTCTCTGGTCTCTCTCTGGTCTCTCTCTGGTCTCTCTCTGGTCTCTCTCTGGTCTCTCTCTCTCTCTCTCTCTGGTCTCTCTCTCTCTCTCTCTCTGGTCTCTCTCTCTCTCTCTCTCTCTCTCTGGGTCTCTCTGTTCTCTCTCTCTCTCTCTCTCTCTCTCTCTCTCTCTCTCTCTCTCTCTCTCTCTCTCTCTCTCTCTCTCTCTCTCTCTCTCTCTCTCTCTCTCTCTGGTCTCTCTCTCTCTCTCTCTCTGGTCTCTCTCTCTCTCTGGTCTCTCTCTCTCTCTGGTCTCTCTCTCTCTCTCTCTCTGGTCTCTCTCTCTCTCTCTCCTCTGGTCTCTCTCTCTCTCTCTCTCTCTCTCTGGTCTCTCTGTTCTCTCTCTCTCTCTCTCTCTCTCTCCTCTCTCTCTCTCTCTCTCTCTCTCTCTCTCTCCTCTCCTCTCTCTCTCTCGTCTCTCTCTCACTGGTCTCTCTCTCTCTCTCTGGTCTCTCTCTCTCTCTCTGCTCTCTCTCTCTCTTCTCTCTCTCTCTCTCTCTCTCTCTCTCTCTCTCTCTCTCTCTCTCTCACTGGTCTCTCTCTCTCTCTCTCTCTCTCTCTCTCTCTCTCTCTCTCACTGGTCCTCTCTCTCTCTCTCTCTCTCTCTGGTCTCTCTCTCTCTCTCACTGGTCTCTCTCTCTCTCTCTCTCTCTCTGGTCTCT
>JAWHQN010000154.1:2099517-2109984 GCA_033220385.1 Triplophysa yarkandensis | reverse complement strand
TTGGGTGATAGTGAAATCATGTGACTAAATGATTGACATGTGTGTGTTCAGGGAACTAAGCAAAGGCCATCTCGACGTGGACGAGGCAGTAAAACCTCCTGCCCTGCAGATGACTCCGGTATGACAACAGAGATGCTCTTAAAATTACTTCATTGTGTTTCTCTAAATAACGTCACATTTGTGTAATTTGTGTAAATACTAACACAACTGTGTTTGTGTGCACTTTATTGTACAATTTCAGTGAGAATATCAGTGAAGAGTGACATCAATCTTTCTCCTCTCCTTCTCATCATTCATTGTAAAATGAACATAATAAAATCATGTTCATACAGTGTTATCTTTCACAGATTCAGGAGCTGCTGAGAAAGAAGATTCTGGTGATAAAGAGAAGATGAAGAAGACACGACATCGAGGGCGACGACTCGTGCAGCTTCTCGTCTGGAAGCAGAGAAGTAAAGTTTGATTTTTTACCCGAGAACCCCAATGTTTAATGCTCCATTCAACAACTCCATGTGCTTTTCTTCTATTCAGAAATAGACCCAGCAAACCTTCCACTCGAGCTTTGAGTAAACTCAGCGGGAAAGAGGAGATCTCCCCAAGCACACGGTCGGTCTCTTTCTGCTTCTCTTTTATTTTCTGTCTTGAGTTGTGTTAATCATTGTCTCTCTCTCTCTCTCTCTCAGGTCAGTGAGGGGACGCAAGCGTGAGACGAGTCCTCCAGTCTCTCGTACACGTGGCGGACTGAAATCTGAAGATCCACCTTCAAAAAGAGTCAAGCGATGAGTCTTAATAATAAATTAATGATAAATCACATTTTTAAGGTCAGAGAGGAAATGTGTCATCACCACTGTGTGTGTTTGGGTTTGTGTATATACTAAACCTTCAATTTCTCATATATAACTTCATTAAAGACACAATGTGTTATTTGTAAGAACAGGCAGATAGTTTTATATCATAGTGTTGCATCCAATTTTGTGTGCGTGCGTGTGTGTGTGTGTGCGTGTGTGTGCGTGCGTGCGTGTGTGTTTTTGATGCTCATTCTGTGAATGTCATGAGGATTGATGTTAATTTTATATTTTTATCTTTTACTATAAATACGAAAGCTGATGCTGAAACTGATTTGTGTTTTCTGTGAATTATTTTTCTGCAGTAATGTGGACTGTTGAACACAGTTATTATGTTTTGGGAGGGACGTTTTTATGTGTAATATTCATGAAGGATACTGGAATGATGCATCATGTCCCCTGCACACACACACAAACACAAACACGCACATACACACATATTACAACACTAATGCATGATCATGAGAAGGTTAACAAGTTTACATTTACATTTAGCAGATGCTTTTATTCAAAAGTACTTTCATATATATATATATATATATATATATATATATATTATATATGTGTATATATATATGTGTATATATATATATGTATATATGTATATATATATATATATATATATATATATGTGTATGAATAATTATAATAAAATATATATATAATAATTTAAACAATATATATATAAATATTATAATTATTAAATTAAATAATTGATCTTCCCCGTACCTCTCCTTACAGGGATTAGTCAAGACATGGTCATTATCTTGTCGATGTAGATATAAATGTCTGCTTAATGCATAAGTGTAATTACATCTGTCCTTAAACAACTGTCACTCGAGTGTGTGTCCACAAGATGGCGATATAAAACTGCTTTATACGGGGAGAGCCTCGCCTCTTTACTCGAAATCTAGTATTTCATCATCATGTCACACGTTTTTGACTCCGAGGTAATTGTTCATCTCTTCTTGTATGTTTTTTAATATGAGACTTACAGCTAAAAATATTGCCACTGGTTAATATTTCACCAAATATATTATATATAAAAATATATATAAAATAAACATTTTTTAGAATTAGATATAACTTCATTTTTCAGTGTAGTTGAGTCTGATGTGAGTCTGATCTCTGCAGTGTAGTTGAGTCTGATGTGAGACTGATCTCTGCAGTGTAGTTGAGTCTGATGTGAGACTGATCTCTGCAGTGTAGTTGAGTCTGATGTGAGACTGATCTCTGCAGTGTAGTTGAGTCTGATGTGAGTCTGATCTCTGCAGTGTAGTTGAGTCTGATGTGAGTCTGATCTCTGCAGTGTAGTTGAGTCTGATGTGAGTCTGATCTCTGCAGTGTAGTTGAGTCTGATGTGAGTCTGATCTCTGCAGTGTAGTTGAGTCTGATGAGAGACTGATCTCTGCAGTGTAGTTGAGTCTGATGAGAGACTGATCTCTGCAGTGTAGTTGAGTCTGATGTGAGTCTGATCTCTGCAGTGTAGTTGAGTCTGATGTGAGTCTGATCTCTGCAGTGTAGTTGAGTCTGATGTGAGTCTGATCTCTGCAGTGTAGTTGAGTCTGATGTGAGACTGATCTCTGCAGTGTAGTTGAGTCTGATGTGAGTCTGATCTCTGCAGTGTAGTTGAGTCTGATGTGAGACTGATCTCTGCAGTGTAGTTGAGTCTGATGTGAGACTGATCTCTGCAGTGTAGTTGAGTCTGATGTGAGACTGATCTCTGCAGTGTAGTTGAGTCTGATGTGAGTCTGATCTCTGCAGTGTAGTTGAGTCTGATGTGAGTCTGATCTCTGCAGTGTAGTTGAGTCTGATGTGAGACTGATCTCTGCAGTGTAGTTGAGTCTGATGTGAGACTGATCTCTGCAGTGTAGTTGAGTCTGATGTGAGTCTGATCTCTGCAGTGTAGTTGAGTCTGATGTGAGACTGATCTCTGCAGTGTAGTTGAGTCTGATGTGAGACTGATCTCTGCAGTGTAGTTGAGTCTGATGTGAGTCTGATCTCTGCAGTGTAGTTGAGTCTGATGTGAGTCTGATCTCTGCAGTGTAGTTGAGTCTGATGTGAGTCTGATCTCTGCAGTGTAGTTGAGTCTGATGTGAGACTGATCTCTGCAGTGTAGTTGAGTCTGATGTGAGTCTGATCTCTGCAGTGTAGTTGAGTCTGATGTGAGTCTGATCTCTGCAGTGTAGTTGAGTCTGATGTGAGACTGATCTCTGCAGTGTAGTTGAGTCTGATGTGAGACTGATCTCTGCAGTGTAGTTGAGTCTGATGTGAGACTGATCTCTGCAGTGTAGTTGAGTCTGATGTGAGTCTGATCTCTGCAGTGTAGTTGAGTCTAATGTGAGACTGATCTCTGCAGTGTAGTTGAGTCTGATGTGAGTCTGATCTCTGCAGTGTAGTTGAGTCTGATGTGAGACTGATCTCTGCAGTGTAGTTGAGTCTGATGTGAGACTGATCTCTGCAGTGTAGTTGAGTCTGATGTGAGTCTGATCTCTGCAGTGTAGTTGAGTCTGATCTCTGCAGTGTAGTTGAGTCTGATGTGAGTCTGATCTCTGCAGTGTAGTTGAGTCTGATGTGAGTCTGATCTCTGCAGTGTAGTTGAGTCTGATGTGAGACTTGATCTCTGCAGTGTAGTTGAGTCTGATGTGAGATTGATCTCTGCAGTGTAGTTGAGTCTGATGTGAGTCTGATCTCTGCAGTGTAGTTGAGTCTGATGTGAGTCTGATCTCTGCAGTGTAGTTGAGTCTGATGTGAGACTGATCTCTGCAGTGTAGTTGAGTCTGATGCGAGACTGATCTCTGCAGTGTAGTTGAGTCTGATGTGAGTCTGATCTCTGCAGTGTAGTTGAGTCTGATGTGAGACTGATCTCTGCAGTGTAGTTGAGTCTGATGTGAGATTGATCTCTGCAGTGTAGTTGAGTCTGATGTGAGATTGATCTCTGCAGTGTAGTTGAGTCTGATGTGAGTCTGATCTCTGCAGTGTAGTTGAGTCTGATGTGAGTCTGATCTCTGCAGTGTAGTTGAGTCTGATGTGAGACTGATCTCTGCAGTGTAGTTGAGTCTGATGTGAGACTGATCTCTGCAGTGTAGTTGAGTCTGATGTGAGTCTGATCTCTGCAGTGTAGTTGAGTCTGATGTGAGACTGATCTCTGCAGTGTAGTTGAGTCTGATGTGAGACTGATCTCTGCAGTGTAGTTGAGTCTGGTGTGAGTCTGATCTCTGCAGTGTAGTTGAGTCTGATGTGAGTCTGATCTCTGCAGTGTAGTTGAGTCTGATGTGAGTCTGATCTCTGCAGTGTAGTTGAGTCTGATGTGAGTCTGATCTCTGCAGTGTAGTTGAGTCTGATGTGAGATTGATCTCTGCAGTGTAGTTGAGTCTGATGTGAGTCTGATCTCTGCAGTGTAGTTGAGTCTGATGTGAGTCTGATCTCTGCAGTGTAGTTGAGTCTGATGTGAGATTGATCTCTGCAGTGTAGTTGAGTCTGATGTGAGACTGATCTCTGCAGTGTAGTTGAGTCTGATGTGAGTCTGATCTCTGCAGTGTAGTTGAGTCTGATCTCTGCAGTGTAGTTGAGTCTGATGTGAGTCTGATCTCTGCAGTGTAGTTGAGTCTGATGTGAGTCTGATCTCTGCAGTGTAGTTGAGTCTGATGTGAGTCTGATCTCTGCAGTGTAGTTGAGTCTGATGTGAGTCTGATCTCTGCAGTGTAGTTGAGTCTGATGTGAGTCTGATCTCTGCAGTGTAGTTGAGTCTGATGTGAGACTGATCTCTGCAGTGTAGTTGAGTCTGATGTGAGACTGATCTCTGCAGTGTAGTTGAGTCTGATGTGAGACTGATCTCTGCAGTGTAGTTGAGTCTGATATGAGACTGATCTCTGCAGTGTAGTTGAGTCTGATGTGAGTCTGATCTCTGCAGTGTAGTTGAGTCTGATGTGAGTCTGATCTCTGCAGTGTAGTTGAGTCTGATGTGAGTCTGATCTCTGCAGTGTAGTTGAGTCTGATGTGAGACTGATCTCTGCAGTGTAGTTGAGTCTGATGTGAGACTGATCTCTGCAGTGTAGTTGAGTCTGATGTGAGTCTGATCTCTGCAGTGTAGTTGAGTCTGATGTGAGTCTGATCTCTGCAGTGTAGTTGAGTCTGATGTGAGTCTGATCTCTGCAGTGTAGTTGAGTCTGATGTGAGACTGATCTCTGCAGTGTAGTTGAGTCTGATGTGAGACTGATCTCTGCAGTGTAGTTGAGTCTGATGTGAGTCTGATCTCTGCAGTGTAGTTGAGTCTGATGTGAGTCTGATCTCTGCAGTGTAGTTGAGTCTGATGTGAGACTGATGTCTGCAGTGTAGTTGAGTCTGATGTGAGTCTGATCTCTGCAGTGTAGTTGAGTCTGATGTGAGTCTGATCTCTGCAGTGTAGTTGAGTCTAATGTGAGTCTGATCTCTGCAGTGTAGTTGAGTCTGATGTGAGTCTGATCTCTGCAGTGTAGTTGAGTCTGATGTGAGTCTGATCTCTGCAGTGTAGTTGAGTCTAATGTGAGACTGATCTCTGCAGTGTAGTTGAGTCTGATGTGAGTCTGATCTCTGCAGTGTAGTTGAGTCTGATGTGAGTCTGATCTCTGCAGTGTAGTTGAGTCTGATGTGAGTCTGATCTCTGCAGTGTAGTTGAGTCTGATGTGAGACTGATCTCTGCAGTGTAGTTGAGTCTGATGTGAGACTGATCTCTGCAGTGTAGTTGAGTCTGATGTGAGACTGATCTCTGCAGTGTAGTTGAGTCTGATGTGAGACTGATCTCTGCAGTGTAGTTGAGTCTGATGTGAGTCTGATCTCTGCAGTGTAGTTGAGTCTGATGTGAGACTGATCTCTGCAGTGTAGTTGAGTCTGATGTGAGTCTGATCTCTGCAGTGTAGTTGAGTCTGATGTAAATCTGATCTCTGCAGTGTAGTTGAGTCTGATGTGAGTCTGATCTCTGCAGTGTAGTTGAGTCTAATGTGAGTCTGATCTCTGCAGTGTAGTTGAGTCTGATGTGAGTCTGATCTCTGCAGTGTAGTTGAGTCTGATGTGAGTCTGATCTCTGCAGTGTAGTTGAGTCTGAATGTGAGACTGATCTCTGCAGTGTAGTTGAGTCTGATGTGAGTCTGATCTCTGCAGTGTAGTTGAGTCTGATGTGAGTCTGATCTCTGCAGTGTAGTTGAGTCTGATGTGAGACTGATCTCTGCAGTGTAGTTGAGTCTGATGTGAGACTGATCTCTGCAGTGTAGTTGAGTCTGATGTGAGTCTGATCTCTGCAGTGTAGTTGAGTCTGATGTGAGTCTGATCTCTGCAGTGTAGTTGAGTCTGATGTGAGTCTGATCTCTGCAGTGTAGTTGAGTCTGATGTGAGACTGATCTCTGCAGTGTAGTTGAGTCTGATGTGAGTCTGATCTCTGCAGTGTAGTTGAGTCTAATGTGAGACTGATCTCTGCAGTGTAGTTGAGTCTGATGTGAGTCTGATCTCTGCAGTGTAGTTGAGTCTGATGTGAGACTGATCTCTGCAGTGTAGTTGAGTCTGATGTGAGTCTGATCTCTGCAGTGTAGTTGAGTCTGATGTGAGTCTGATCTCTGCAGTGTAGTTGAGTCTGATGTGAGTCTGATCTCTGCAGTGTAGTTGACTCTGATGTGAGTCTGATCTCTGCAGTGTAGTTGAGTCTGATGTGAGTCTGATCTCTGCAGTGTAGTTGAGTCTGATGTGAGACTGATCTCTGCAGTGTAGTTGAGTCTGATGTGAGTCTGATCTCTGCAGTGTAGTTGAGTCTGATGTGAGTCTGATCTCTGCAGTGTAGTTGAGTCTGATGTGAGTCTGATCTCTGCAGTGTAGTTGAGTCTGATGTGAGACTGATCTCTGCAGTGTAGTTGAGTCTGATGTGAGACTGATCTCTGCAGTGTAGTTGAGTCTGATGTGAGACTGATCTCTGCAGTGTAGTTGAGTCTGATGTGAGACTGATCTCTGCAGTGTAGTTGAGTCTGATGTGAGACTGATCTCTGCAGTGTAGTTGAGTCTGATGTGAGACTGATCTCTGCAGTGTAGTTGAGTCTGATGTGAGTCTGATCTCTGCAGTGTAGTTGAGTCTGATGTGAGTCTGATCTCTGCAGTGTAGTTGAGTCTAATGTGAGTCTGATCTCTGCAGTGTAGTTGAGTCTGATGTGAGTCTGATCTCTGCAGTGTAGTGAGTCTGATGTGAGTCTGATCTCTGCAGTGTAGTTGAGTCTAATGTGAGACTGATCTCTGCAGTGTAGTTGAGTCTGATGTGAGTCTGATCTCTGCAGTGTAGTTGAGTCTGATGTGAGTCTGATCTCTGCAGTGTAGTTGAGTCTGATGTGAGACTGATCTCTGGCAGTGTAGTTGAGTCTGATGTGAGACTGATCTCTGCAGTGTAGTTGAGTCTGATGTGAGTCTGATCTCTGCAGTGTAGTTGAGTCTGATGTGAGTCTGATCTCTGCAGTGTAGTTGAGTCTGATGTGAGTCTGATCTCTGCAGTGTAGTTGAGTCTGATGTGAGACTGATCTCTGCAGTGTAGTTGAGTCTGATGTGAGTCTGATCTCTGCAGTGTAGTTGAGTCTGATGTGAGTCTGATCTCTGCAGTGTAGTTGAGTCTGATGTGAGACTGATCTCTGCAGTGTAGTTGAGTCTGATGTGAGTCTGATCTCTGCAGTGTAGTTGAGTCTGATGGAGACTGAGTTCGGTAAACTGATGTTAAATGGTTCCTATTGTTTCACTTCATCATGTGAGCTTCACAGTTTCTATAGAAACAAAGACGGATCCACTTTTGCTGTGAGATAAAACTCTGTCAAGGATCAATGAGAGACACAGTGTAGGACATCTGGACATCACAGACTTTTAATCCCTGTGCATGACTTTCATTTGTCATGAGTATGTTTCAGTTTTAGAAGAAGGACTCTATATGTTGTCATCTGCTCTTCACTGCCTCACATCTGACAGAATTCTTCTGTAAGCCCTCATTTATTTACACGCATACTTCCCTGCTGCGCGTGTTCAGATCCTATAGATGATACCATATAAAAGCAACATATGGAATGCATACAGGAATATTTTTATTAACAGAGACTGGTGCTGGACGCAACTGCTCGTGTGACGTTTATTGCGTGTGACGCGTTCACGCTTTAATCATTCCTCACATGAACGCGCACTTTAAACGCCGTGCGCGCCCACGGTGGATTCTCTTTATCTCGTTTTAAACAGAACATGTGTCAGAATCATACATGACAATATCTTGTGTCATTTATCCCATATAGTTGTGAATAATACTCCATAATATTGTTGTATCGGCTATTTACCGCTCATTGTCTCCTCCACTATTGTAAGTCGCTGTGGATAAAAGCGTCTGCTAAATGACTAAATGTAAATGTAAATGTAAATGCGTGAGTGATGGAGGAAGAGAAGAGCAAGAATAGAAAGAGTGTGAAGCGGAAGAGTTTATTCTTATAAAACTTCATAAACTTCATGAAATGTGTATTTATACACATATACATTTACATTTTTCATATATTTATATATATATTTATATATATGTTATTATTTTATAGTAAAGCTCATGTCCGGTTTGTAATAAAACACAATATATATCTGTTAATTATATATATTATAATTAAATAACATCTTGATGTTTTCTGTTAGGCAGGGTAATACAAAAAAATCTGTTTTATAGAATATTTTGCAAAGGAAATGAAAATAATTTAAACGTTTAAATTCCCGACCTATGAGAAAACCTCCGAATGTAAATTCATAGTCGGAAAACAGTCGGATTTATTTTTACTTTATTATAAATTCGTTTTGTTTCTTTACAAGCGATTATTTTTGCGCTCAGTAAATGGAAAAAATTCAATATTTAAAACTATAAAAAAAAATTCTTAAAATGTATTTAAACATAAAGTTGTATGTCTGGTAATGGATTAAACAAATGTAGAATTAAGATTCGATGAATTTTATGCGTTTCAGCATTTGTAGATTCCAAAAGAAAGATTTTAATACGAAACCTGAATATTTTGGTAATATCTGTTCTTCATTTAATATGAATAGAATTAGAAGAATCACCGTAAGAGAAGATATTATTTTGTGTGATGTTAAGTTTTATTTTGATGTATTGATTGTTATTTAGTAATATTTCTGAAGAAAGACACGTGTTTAATAATAAATCTGGAGTTTTGGGTTTCTGGGAATCAGTTAAAGTTTGAGTTTAATATCAAAGAATGTAAGAAAGTATTTATTATGAGTGCAGAGAGACAGAAGAATAAAATAATTCATCTTTGTTCTTATTGTTATAGATGTCTCGGAAACTGTGTAAAGCATAAAAACAAGACAAACGGATGAAATCGTGTGTGTGTGTGTGTGTGTGTGTGTGTTGTGTGTGTGTGTGTGTGTGTGTGTGGTGTGTGTGTGTGTGTGTGTGTGTGTGTGTGTGTGTGTGTGTGTGTGTGTGTGTGTGTGTGTGTGTGTGTGTGTGTGTGTGTGTGTGTGTGTGTGTGTGTGTGTGTGTGTGGTGTGTGTGTGTGTGTGTGTGTGTGTGTGTGTGTGTGTGTGTGTGTGTGTGTGTGTGTGTGTGTGTGTGTGTGTGTGTGTGTGTGTGTGTGTGTGTGTGTGTGTGCGTCTGTGGTGTGTGTGTGTGTGTGTGCGTCTGTGTGTGTGTGTGTGTGCGTGCGTGCGTGCGTGCGTGCGTGCGTCTGTGTGTGTGTGTGTGTGTGTGTGTGTGTGTGTGGTGGTGTGTGTGTGTGTGTGTGTGTGCGTCTGTGTGTGTGTGTGTGTGCGTCTGTGTGTGTGTGTGTGTGTGTGTGTGTGTGTGTGTGTGTGTGCGTGCGTGCGGTGCGTGCGTGCGTGCGTGCGGTGCGCGCGCGTGTGTGAACTTCACACGCGCTAATATGCGCAAGTTACCGACGTCCAATCAAGGTCGGTCCTGGCTCTCAGATGGACCAATAAGAAGTGTGTGTGAGGTCATCGTGGGCCGCAGGTGATGTGTATAGCAGTGTTGTGTAGTGTTGTGTGTCACTCACACTCGTGTTCTGCAGAAGTGGATGCGCGTCACTCCGATCCGTGTTTACGCGTGGCGCGCGCGATGCGTCCGAACGGTCACCGCGGGGCTCAACGTGCATCTGATCCGGATCAGAACCCCTCGGCCGTGTTCCGATTTCTGGAGAAGTGACTCCGGTCTTAAAATGGCTTGTGCGCTCCGCAGAATCTCTCGCGCCGTTCTCCATTCAAGCCATCCTGAACCGAACCGAGGAGTCCCGACATCTGAAAGATCTGGACGCGTGCTTCTCCAAAAAGCGCGTGCTGGAAGATGTTCGACGACGTGGATCCGGACCGACCGACGCGCAGCCGCAGCACAAGAATTACGACTCGGAGCTCCGGACTTGAGCGACGATACCGACGCCAAAGCGCAACGCGCGCCGGAGAGCGAGAAGCGCGCAGATTTAGCGAGGAAACCGACCCCGAGTCCACCGCGGCGGAACCGAGCAAAGGCTTCCAGCGACTGCGTGTCCGGTGAGTTCTGTTCATAAAGTGAAATGTGAAGAATAAAGTTGAGAGTAACTCGACCCACTTGTGTCCCCAGACTCCACGGAAGAGAAGATCGGAGATCAGT
>JAWHQN010000154.1:2084517-2094517 GCA_033220385.1 Triplophysa yarkandensis | reverse complement strand
TTAATGTTTGTTTAATGTTTGTTTAATGTTTGTTTATTGTTTGTTTATTGTTTGTTTAATGTTTGTTTAATGTTTGTTTAATGTTTGTTTAATGTTTGTTTAATGTTTGTTTAATGTTTAGGGTTGAAGAGATACATTCTATAGTATTGATCATGTTTCAGATCAATGATGTTTAATATTCTTACACAGACTGTGAACTCTTCTTCAATTATAATAATGTAAAGTTATATTTGTCTCTTCTATAGCAATTATAATAATGTAAAGTTATATTTGTCTCTTCTATAGCAATTATAATAATGTAAAGTTATATTTGTCTCTTCTATAGCAATTATAATAAAGTAAAGTTATATTTGTCTCTTCTATAGCAATTATAATAAAGTAAAGTTATATTTGTCTCTTCTATAGCAATTATAATAAAGTAAAGTTATATTTGTCTCTTCTATAGCAATTATAATAAAGTAAAGTTATATTTGTCTCTTCTATAGCAATTATAATAAAGTAAAGTTATATTTGTCTCTTCTATAGCAATTATAATAAAGTAAAGTTAATAATGGAGACACAAGTCTGTCACAAGAGAATTTATTTAATTCCTTTATGACTGAGAAAACACTATTCTAATAGAAATTATTATATCGAAATACGAACAAAATGATGTATTATGTTTGTTATTTTGGAGTGAAATTAAATGAAAAGATTTAAAGTGATGAGAATAAAATGTACATTATGGTTGAGGAGTTTTGTATTTATAAAAGAATAAATCCCTGCCGTGTCCGAAACACACTGAGGTTAAATAATAATTTATAATAATAATAATAATAATAATAATAATAATAATTAAACTTAGTATTAGCGTTATCATAATTATTATAATTATTATATTATTGGTATCGTAAAGCCTATAAGGTCTATTCTTCTTTTAAATGTGTAAATGTTGAATTATAAATCATGTTAAATATTAGCTGGTATTAAATCTTTACATGTGTTCAGTTCTTCAGTTGTTTGTGTTAAAATCTTCATCATATCAAACTCTTCTTTATTTCGATTTTAAATCATATAAACCCGACTTATTTATTTTAATATAATGTTACAATGTAGATATAAAAAGTGTTCAGAATCAGTCTTAAATGAAAAACTATAAACGCAGGAATAAACCGAATAAAAAGATTAAAGGACTTTTATTAAACTTCATATTTTAATATTAAACATTAAATTCAGCCGTTCGTTCCTTCAGAAAGAACTCTTCTTCTTTATTATTTACTAAAACAAAGCGACATTACACAAAAGACAATAAAGCTGATGTGAAATAAATCATAAAATCTAAATGAAAGAGATGTGAAATTAATTATTTAATAAAATAATTTTTAATAAAAAATAAATAAATAAAATAAAATAAAAAACTTTTTGTAACTTCTCTCTCTGTGTAACTCGGTAACATTGTTGTAGCACTTGTTCACCTATTGTTGTATCGGCTATTTACCGCTTCATTGTCTCCTCGACTATTGTAAGTCGCTTTGGGTAAAAGCGTTCTGCTAAATGACTAAATGTAAATGTAAATGTAAATTTTGTGCACTATACGTCATAAAGTTAACAGCACATAAACCAAATCCTGTTTGCAGAAATCTCGAGTTCAACAATATTAAACATGTTTCTTATTAATAACTATATAAATAAATATAAATATGTATTATTTAATGTATAAATGTATTCACACATTCTATATGTGACTTCTGCTGTGTCTCGTGAACGCGCGCGCGTAACCATAGCAACAGAGAAGCGTCACTCAGGACGAGTCCATTGTCACCGAGGGGAAATAAGACGCAAATAACAGAACACAAACTTCCCTGACTCTTTATTAAACTCGTTATTGTGAGAGTTCCCTCACAATGGGTCATTTATGAGAGGTAATGCCGATATTGTGAAGTTTGTTCGTGTGTAAAGTTTCAGCTGTCTCCTGTGGGATGGATTCTTCTTCAGGAAGATGGCGGCGGCTGCTCGAGACATCACATTAACTCACTGTTGTTAAATCTCTCTCATCTCAACCTTATACAGAACTTCTCTTTCTTCTCTTTCTTTCTTTCTTCTCTTTCTTTCTTTCTTTCTTTCTTTGTCTGTGTCGAGCTGTGTTGCTGCTGTGCTCATGTCGGACTCAGAGGAAGAGATTCAGGAGCGACAGCTGAAGATCGTGCTGCTAGGAGACGGAGCTTCTGGAAAGGTACAAAATACACCAACATTAACATACATACCATAATAATCAACATTAACATACATACCATAATAATCAACATTAACATATATACCATAATAATCAACATTAACATACATACCATAATAATCAACATTAACATACATACCATAATAATCAACATTAACATATATACCATAATAATAATCATAACATATATACCATAATAATCAACATTAACATACATACCATAATACTCAACATTAACATATATACCATAATAATAATCATTAACATATATACCATAATAATCAACATTAACATACATACCATAATACTCAACATTAACCATATATACCATAATACTCAACATTAACATATATACCATAATAATCAACATTAACATATATACCATAATAATCAACATTAACATATATACCATAATAATCAACATTAACATACATACCATAATAATCAACATTAACATATATACCATAATAATCAACATTAACATATATACCATAATACTCAACATTAACATATATACCATAATAATCAACATTAACATATATATACCATAATAATCAACATTAACATATATACCATAATAATCAACATTAACATACATACCATAATAATCAACATTAACATATATACCATAATAATCACCATTAACATATATACCATAATAATCAACATTAACATATATACCATAATAATAATCATTAACATATATACCATAATAATCAACATTAACATATATACCATAATAATAATCATTAACATATATACCATAATACTCAACATTAACATATATACCATAATAATAATCATTAACATATATACCATAATAATCAACATTAACATATATACCATAATACTCAACATTAACATATATACCATAATAATAATCATTAACATATATACCATAATAATCAACATTAACATATATACCATAATAATCAACATTAACATATATACCATAATACTCAACATTAACATATATACCATAAACATATACCATAATAATAATCATTAACATATATACCATAATACTCAACATTAACATATATACCATAATAATAATCATTAACATATATACCATAATAATAATCATTAACATATATACCATAATAATCAACATTAACATATATACCATAATAATAATCATTAACATATATACCATAATAATAATCATTAACATATATACCATAATAATAATCATTAACATATATACCATAATAATAATCATTAACATATATACCATAATAATAATCATTAACATATATACCATAATACTCAACATTAACATATATACCATAATAATAATCATTAACATATATACCATAATACTCAACATTAACATATATACCATAATAATAATCATTAACATATATACCATAATAATCAACATTAACATATATACCATAATAATAATCATTAACATATATACCATAATAATAATCATTAACATATATACCATAATAATAATCATTAACATATATACCATAATAATAATCATTAACATATATACCATAATAATAATCATTAACATATATACCATAATAATAATCATTAACATATATACCATAATAATCAACATTAACATATATACCATAATAATAATCATTAACATATATACCATAATACTCAACATTAACATATATACCATAATAATCAACATTAACATATATACCATAATAATAATCATTAACATATATACCATAATAATAATCATTAACATATATACCATAATAATAATCATTAACATATATACCATAATAATAATCATTAACATATATACCATAATAATAATCATTAACATATATACCATAATAATCAACATTAACATATATACCATAATAATAATCATTAACATATATACCATAATAATCAACATTAACATATATACCATAATAATAATCATTAACATATATACCATAATACTCAACATTAACATATATACCATAAACATATACCATAATAATCCACATTAACATATATACCATAATAATAATCATTAACATATATACCATAATACTCAACATTAACATATATACCATAATAATAATCATTAACATATATACCATAATAATAATCACACTTAACATATATACCATAATAATCACACTAAACATATATACCATAATAATAATCATTAACATATATACCATAATAATAATCACACTAAACATATATACCATAATAATCAAACTAAACATATATAGCATAATAATCAAACTAAAAATATATAGCATAATAATCACACTAAACATATATACCATAATAATCAACATTAACATACATACCATAAACATATACCATAATAATAATCATTTACATATATACCATAATAATAATCACACTAAACATATATACCATAATAATCAACACTAAACATATATACCATAATAATCACACTAAACATATATACAATAATAATCACACTAAACATATATACAATAATAATCACACTAAACATATATACCATAATAATCAACACTAAACATATATACCATAATAATCAACATTAACATACATACCATAAACATATACCATAATAATAATCATTTACATATATACCATAATAATAATCACACTAAACATATATACCATAATAATCAACATTAACATACATACCATAAACATATACCATAATAATAATCATTTACATATATACCATAATAATAATCAACCTAAACATATATACAATAATAATCAACACTAAACATATATACCATAATAATCAACACTAAACATATATACCATAATAATCAACATTAACATACATACCATAAACATATACCATAATAATAATCATTTACATATATACCATAATAATAATCACACTAAACATATATACCATAATAATCACACTAAACATATATACCATAATAATCACACTAAACATATATACAATAATAATCACACTAAACATATATACAATAATAATCACACTAAACATATATACCATAATAATCAACATTAAACATATATACCATAATAATCACACTAAACATATATACCATAATAATCAACATTAACATATATACCATAATAATCAACATTAACATATATACCATAATAATCAACATTAACATATATACCATAATAATCAACATTAACATATATACCATAATACATCAACATTAACATATATACCATAATAATCAACATTAACATATATACCATAATACATCAACATTAACATATATACCATAATAATCAACATTAACATATATACCATAATACTCAACATAAACATATACCATAAACATATACCATAATAATCAACATTAACATATATAACATAAACATATAACATAATAATCACACTAAACATATACCATAATAATCACACTAAACATATATACCATAATAATCAACATTAACATATATACCATAATTATCAACATTAACATATATACCATAATAATCACACTTAACATATACCATAATAATCACACTAAACATATATACCATAATAATCAACATTAACATATATACCATAATAATAATCACACTAAACATATACCATAATAATCACACTAAACATATATACCATAATAATCAACATTAACATATATACCATAATAATCAACATTAACATATATACCATAATAATCACACTTAACATATATAACATAATAATCACACTAAACATATATACCATAATAATCAACATTAACATACATACCATAATAATCAACATTAACATATATACCATAATAATAATCACACTTAACATATATAACATAATAATCAACATTAACATATATAACATAATAATAATCACACTAAACATATACCATAATAATCACATTAAACATATATACCATAATAATCAACATTAACATATATACCATAATAATCAACATTAACATATATACCATAATAATAATCACACTAAACATATACCATAATAATCACACTAAACATATATACCATAATAATCAACATTAACATATATACCATAATAATAATCACACTAAACATATACCATAATAATCACACTAAACATATATACCATAATAATCAACATTAACATATATACCATAATAATCAACATTAACATATATAACATAATAATCACACTAAACATATATACCATAATAATCAACATTAACATACATACCATAATAATCAACATTAACATACATACCATAATAATAATCACACTTAACATATATAACATAATAATCACACTAAACATATATAACATAATAATCAACATTAACATATATAACATAATAATCACACTAAACATATATAGCATAATAATCAACATTAACATATATAACATAATAATCACACTAAACATATATAACATAATAATCAACATTAACATATATAACATAATAATCACACTAAACATATATAACATAATAATCAACATTAACATATATAACATAATAATCACACTAAACATATATAACATAATAATCACACTAAACATATATAGCATAAACATATATACCATAATAATCACACTTAACATATATAACATAATAATCACACTAAACATATATAACATAATAATCAACATTAACATATATAACATAATAATCACACTAAACATATATAACATAATAATCACACTAAACATATATAGCATAAACATACATACCATAATAATCACATTAAACATATATAACATAATAATCACACTAAACATATATAACATAAATATATATCATAATAATCACACTTAACATATATAACATAATAATCACACTAAACATATATAGCATAAACATACATACCATAATAATCACATTAAACATATATATCATAATAATCACACTAAACATATATAACATAAATATATATCATAATAATCACACTTAACATATATAACATAAACATATATCATAATAATCACACTTAACATATATAACATAATAATCATACTAAACATATATAGCATAATAATCACACTTAACATATATATCATAATAATCACACTAAACATATATATCATAATAATCACACTAAACATATATAACATAAACATATATCATAATAATCACACTAAACATATATACCATAATAATAATCACACTAAACATATATACCATAATAATAATCACACTTAACATATATATCATAATAATCACACTTAACATATATATCATAATAATCACACTTAACATATATACCATAATAATCACACTAAACATATATATCATAATAATCACACTAAACATATATATCATAATAATCACACTTAACATATATAACATAATAATCATACTAAACATATATATCATAATAATCAACATTAAACATATATAACATAAACATATATCATAATAATCACACTTAACATATATAACATAACCATATACCATAATAATCAACATTAACAGATATAACATAAACATATACCATAATAATCAAACTAAACATATATAATATAAACATATACTATAATAATTATAAAATACATCAATATTGCATATAAAATATAAACATATACTTTAATAATTATAAAATACATCAACATAACATATTAAATATAAACATATACTATAATAATTATAAAATACATCAATATTGCAAAAATAAATATAAACATATACTTTAATAATTATAAAATACATTAACATAAAATATAAACATATACTATAATAATTATAAAATACATTAACATAACATATAAAATATAAACATATACTATAATAATTATAAAATACATCAACATAACATATTAAATATAAACATATACTATAATAATTATAAAATACATCAATATTGCAAAGAAAATATAAACATATACTATAATAATTATAAAATACATTAACATAACATATAAAATATAAACATATACTTTAATAATTATAAAATACATCAACATAACATAACATAAAAAATATAAATATATACTATAATAATTATAAAATACATTAACATTGCATATAGAATATAAAAATATACTATAATAATCATAAAATACATTAACAAAGCATATAAAATATAAACGAATACTAAAATAATTATAAAATAGATCAACATGCATATAAAATATAAACATATACTATAATAATTATAAAATACATCAAAATTGCATATTAAATATAAACATATACTATAATAATTATAAAATACATCCACATAACATATAAACATATACTATAATAATTATAAAATACATCCACATAACATATAAACATATACTATAATAATTATAAAATACATCAACATTACATATAAAATATAAACATATACTATAATAATTATAAAATACATCAACATAACATATAAAATATAAACATATACTATAATAATTATAAAATACATTAACATTGCATATAAAACATAAACATACACTATAATAATTATAAAATACATCAACATTACATATAAAATATAAACATATACTATAATAATTATAAAAAACATCAACATGCATATAAAATATAAACATATGCTATAATAATATAAAATACATCAAAATTTCATATTAAATATAAACATATACTTTAATAATTATAAAATACATCAACATAGCATATAAAATATAAACATATACTATAATAATTATAAAATACATCAATATTGCATATAAAATATAAACATATACTAAAATTATTATAAAATACATCACTATTGCAATAAAATATAAACATATACTATAATAATTATAAAATACATCAATATTGCATATAAAATATAAACATATACTTTAATAATTATAAAATACATCAACATTGCATATAAAACATAAACATACACTATAATAATTATAAAATACATCAATATTGCATATAAAATATAAACATATACTTTAATAATTATAAAATACATCAACATTGCATATAAAACATAAACATACACTATAATAATTATAAAATACATCAATATTGCATATAAAATATAAACATATACTAAAATTATTATAAAATACATCACTATTGCAATAAAATATAAACATATACTATAATAATTATAAAATACATCAATATTGCATATAAAATATAAACATATACTTTAATAATTATAAAATACATCAACATTGCATATAAAACATAAACATACACTATAATAATTATAAAATACATCAACATTGCATATTAAATATAAACATATACTATTATAATTATAAAATACATCAATATTGCATATAAAATATAAACATATACTATAATAATTATAAAATACAACTACATTGCATATAAAACATAAACATACACTATAATAATTATAAAATACATCAATATTGCATAGAAAACATAAACATACACTATAATAATTATAAAATACATCAACATTGCATATAAAATATAAACATACACTATAATAATTATAAAATACATCAACATTGCATATAAAATATAAACATATACTATAATTATTATAAAATACATCAACATTGCATATAAAATATAAACATATACTATAATTATTATAAAACACATCCACATAACATATAAAATATAAACATATACTATAATTATTATAAAATACATCAACATTGCATATAAAACATGTTCATATTGACTTTGATGTCATGACTTTAAACTTTTGAGTGCCCTTCATACATGCTGTAGAGTAGATTTGAGATCGTTGATAAGATTTAATTTTATAATTTTGGATTTAAACACAAGAAGACTTTGATTCGGTCAGCTTCGCATCATTTCCATCAGTCTGACAGTTTGTGGCTTCAGTGTTGTGAAACCGTCGGTCACGGGCTGAGTTTGCAGAAGGATTAGAACTGGTCAGTTGGAACCGTATTGACCACAGGACAAATGTCTTTTCTCTCAGATCTCTGTGTTTGGTTTGTATGGCCGCAGAGGTTTCTGGGTAGCTATCCATTTG
>JAWHQN010000154.1:2072017-2079517 GCA_033220385.1 Triplophysa yarkandensis | reverse complement strand
TTCAGCATACATTCACATATGCACTCCACTAAATCAAACACGTTCACTGAACACGCACAAACACACACACACATGCACACACGTACGCACGCAGACACACATACACACATTAATGATAAAGACTACCTGTGAGAATATTCTCTCTCAGCTTGACACAGAGATTTGTGTTCAGTGTGTGTTGTGTAAGTGACTGTAATGGGTTTGTAATGTGTGTGTGGATCTGCACTGGATCACAGTAAACCAGTGTTGACGTGAACTGACGTTCTGTGTTTACACCTCAGCCCAGCCACTTAAGAGTCGCACATCAGCGAGCTTTGACCTCTGACCTCATCGTCCCTCTAATGGAAAAGAGAGCAAAGCTTGTGACTGTTTCTCTGTGATGTGGACTGTCGTATGAAGTGACACCTGTAGCTGATAGCAGTGAGATGATCAGGACACTGACTGACAGACGTCTTATTGAGTATTGTCTCATCGTTTCAAACCTGTTTAGCACATTACAAGATAATTGGAAGAAAATTTGGTACCCTTGTTCTGTTGTATGGTCTCATCAATGCTAGTAAGGATACCTTACCTTTTCTGTTCTGCAGAAGAACGAAAGTCATACCGGTTTAAAATGACCTGAGGAAGAATCACTTTTTGATGAAATATCACTTCACACCCTTTGTTATACACAGTCTGTTTGGGTTCATACAGTTAAACCTCTTATTCATATAAAATAATCCAGTAATAGACACATGCTAGTATTCAATAATAACACAATATATGGAATAACACAATTTAGGAATATCTTTTGTATTTTTTTCTTATCTGTTTGAAATTGTTTTAAGGTTATTTTATTACTAGTAGGTAAATATTGTTGAATGAGTGTGTGTTTGTCTTGTATTGATGTTGTTATCAGCTGAGAAGCAGCAGAGACTCAAGAGATCAGCTCATGTTTCGGGACATTGTGATTTATTTACATGTATGAACGGCATCATGTTAGTGACGGAGCGTGTTAGGGCTATGAGTGTGTGCAGGGCTCCCTGACGGCGACGCTTTAGGTAAACATCAGCGGTGTAATGAACAAGGAGTAGCCATCACTCCTTCTTACTAATGATCTGTCACACAAGGACACGCAGCGATCCGTCACGCTATCTCTCATGCTCACATGTAAACAGTGTGTATGATGTTTGCTGGGTCTTCCTGCAGAAGACTCGATGAGGAGAAGCAGATCTCCAGATCGCTCTGATACACCCTTGTCTGATAACTTCAGACAGAAGATTAGAAGATGCACCGCTGGGAGACGGGACACACTGGTTTAGATTAGATTAGACGAGAAAAATGGCCCATGATATACACACCAGCCCCCTGGAGCCGGACAGACGCGTCTCACCCGCTGCGCAGCAGTCGAGGTGTTGAGTTTACACTCGGCTCACCGGTGACTCGAGTCGAGATCTGGCCTCTATATTTGGTAACAAAAGCTTTAGGAAAAATATTTTCACTAATGAAACACATTAAGGGATTTGTAGCAGTAATGAATGAGGCCTGTCAGGAATTATTTTCACTTCCATGACAAAATTCTAATGTAACACCGCTACACAAAATACAAGGTCATAAAGATGCGTTATTTAAAGAGTTTCTTTCAAGTTGTGTGTGTGTGTGTGTGTGTGTGTGTGTGTGTGTGTGTGTGTGTGTGTGTGTGTGTGTGTGTGTGTGTGTGTGTGTGTGTGTGTGTGTGTGTGTGTGTGTGTGTGTGTGTGTGTGTGTGTGTGTGTGTGAGACATGAACAAGATCTGATCTGTAGGATTATAAGTGTTTGGTTACAGAGATCTTCTCTTACACACGCAAACACACACACACACATGAACACACAAGCATTACTAGACAAATGTAGCTTCAGTGAGTGTGATGATGTCTGACTTCTTCTGGTTGTCTTTGTAGTTGGACACACACACACACACACACACACACACACACACATGTTGTTGCAGGTGTGTCTTTAACACAGAAAAGGGAAAACGACATAGGCTGAATTTCTGCTGTGACCTCTGTGAGCTGACCTGTGACTGACCCCGTAGTGACATCACAGGCGGTGAGTTGTGAGTGTCAGGGCGGCATTGTTGTTTGATCACTAAATCAGACTCGTACTGACAAGGGCTGCAGAGATTTTAGCTCATACATGACGATGAGCTGCGAGATCACATGACACAGGTGAGCTAAACAGCTCAGAGCATCAGCTATGTGTTGTAAGGGTCACATAGAGGTGTGTGTGTGTGTGTGTGTGTGTGTGTGTGTGTGTGTGTGTGTGTGTGTGTGTGTGTGTGTGTGTGTGTGTGTGTGTGTGTGTGTGTGTGTGTGTGTGTGTGGTGACATGCGTGTGCCCGGGGGGTTGACAGGACTGGGATTCTGTACCCTGTGTGACACTTCTGATGAAACTAGAATCATATTTCAGGTATTGAATTTGACCTTATCAAACATATTGTTTATGTTTGTGTGTGTGTGTGTGTGTGTGTGTGTGTGTGTGTGTGTGTGTGTGTGTGTGTGTGTGTGTGTGTGTGTGTGTGTGTGTGTGTGTGTGTGTGTGTGTGTGTGTAGTTGATCTGGAACACATGAGGACAGTTAAGATGGAAAAGCATCAGCGGTTCTGTCAGGAGAATGGACTCATCAGTCAGTTTGTGTCTGCAAAGACTGGAGACTCTGTGAGTAACATACACACACACACATTTAGTCCTGCATAGATGTAATGTGCTGTTTGTAATCTAAAACCAAAATCATATGAAGTTATTGAACTTTCTTCATCTTTGTGCTGTTATTTAGATGGTTGTTCTGATTTTTGTGTGTTGTGTGTCCACAGGTGTGTCTCTGTTTTCAGAGACTTGCCGCAGAGATTTTAGGCATAAAGTTGAGTAAAGCAGAGATGGAGCAGTCACAGGTGAATGTGTGAGCATGCCTGTGTGTGTTTGCGTGTATGCGTGTGTGTGTTTGCGTGTATGCATGTGTGTGTTAGCGTGTATGCGTGTGTGATGCTGTATTTAGCGTCATTTGAATCATTTGAACATTCAAATCATATTCTGAGCTTTCTTCTCTCACTCGGGATGGTTTGGTTTTATTCTTTTCTGCATTTTCGTTCTCTCAATTCTGTTTGTCTAAGTGCATGAAATTAATTTTCTTTCTTTTTCCATTCCATTTCTGTCTTTGGTGTGTGTGTGTGTGTGTGTGTGTGTGTGCGTGCGTGCGTGTGTGCATGCGTGTGTGTGTGTGTGTGTGTGTGTGTAGCGTATTGTGAAGGCAGAGTTGGTGAACTACCCTCAGGATGAGGGACCAATCAGACAAGAGAATAATCAAAGCAAGATCTGCTCTGTCCAATAATAGTATGTGTGTATGACTGTGTAGTTATATTTTGTAGACATACACATCTCTTTTTTTAATGATAAAAATCTAATAAACACCAATTTAGTGAATTGTTCAATAAAAAGGGAATGAAATGAGGATAAAATACCTACTCTAGGAAAAGTGTTTCAAACTAAGAGAAAGGTTATTTCAATACTCTACTTTGTCTAGTGTTTATATGATTAAATAAACAGAAAATAGAATAAGGTGAATATGTAACTGAAGCTCTCTCTCTTTCTTTGTTTGTGCAGCATGTGGTGAAAGCAGACATTGTGAATTACAGTCAGGAGTCGGTGACACGAGTGGTCAATCCGCCGCGCAGCTCCATGTGTAGTGTACAGTGATCACCATAAATCTGTCTCTCTCTCTCTCTCTCTCTCTCTCTCTCTCTCTCTCTCTCTCTCTCTCTCTCTCTCTCTCTCTCTCTCTCTCTCTTTCTCTCTCTGTGTCTCTCTCTCTGGTCTCTCTCTCTCTCTGTATGTCTCTCTCTCTATGTCTCTCTGTCTGTCTGTCTGCCTGTCTCACTCTTTGTGTGTGTGGGTGGGATGTTAAAGTAATGTGATTCATACAAGACACTAAATTCACACTCGATCTCAGCTGATTTATTTCAATGGATGATACATCAGAGAATAATTCTTGTTTTGAATAAGATGTTGTACATGTTTAAAATGATCAGAGGGTAGTGAACTGATGTCCCTCACGTAACACTTGTGATTGTTGGTTTTTATGAGACACTTAATAAATAAAAACACATTTTTATGATTCAGATGTCACATGTGCGGTCAAATTAAAGCATTGCGTGTGCTTGCGTGCGTGTGTGCTTGCGTGCGTGTGTGTGTGTGTGCGTGTGCGTGTGCGTGTGTGTGTGTTTACTGTCATATTGATCTAATTATAATTCTTAAATCATCACAGTATTTAGTTAAAAAATCAACTGTTGACAAATGAAAATAAATCCATAAATGTATTTTTTAATTTTTGAATGTTAAAAATCATTACACATATAGCTGTCTTCACAGACTTTAACAGAATGATTTTTATTTTTTTATTTGGTGTATCGATTCAGAAATATTGAAATGTATTTCCTAAGTCAGTTTACTATGGTAGACAGTATTAAATTGTTTTTTATGTGTAACTTGTGAAACTTGGATCTAACTTTATAGCAAAAGCTTTCAATGCTCCTGTTTTCTCCTATATTAAACAGCATAGAACTACAGATAGGACAGTCTTTATCTGCTGAATGGTTTTTATGGATGAATATTATTTCAGTACAGTTGGACAGAGAACGGCTGTGTTTAACACTCCCAGACTTCTTGTAAACTGTGTTTGTGTGTTTTCATTTCCATGTCAGGATTCCACCGTTTAGATCCATTATATGAATAGTTATATTTAAACACTGAATGTATTTTCAATCTACAGGTGTCAGTTTAGAAATAAATGTCTCAATTAATATCGGTGTGTGTTTTTTCTTCACTTCTCTGGAAAAGTAAAATATATCTTTCCCACGTTCAGAAGATATATGAATGTAGACATGTGGTCAGGAGTATTGTCCAATATTAATATCATTTAAATGTCTTCCTATAATTTACTGTAATATAATATGAGTCAGTAATGAAACTAGAAATAGAGTTTAGAGAGCAGAAGACTTTCAAGACTGCCATGACCTTATGACATCCTGTTCTTGTCCATAAATAAGAGAGAAACAACTAAAAATAATATTTTACATCAGATGAGTTTCCATGTCTAATGATTTAATTTATTTCAACAAATCACAATATATTTCTACCTAACCTTTACGATATTTTTTTAATAAAAATATAACTAATAAAAATATAATATTCTGTAAATCTTTCCTTAATTCTTAAAGAGAAACAATGTATCTTAAAATGTATTTCTATGTCATAAGTCATCTGTTTTATTAATGGACCTGTGTCGAAATCCTTATAATAAGAATGTAATTGATGTTTTATTAAAGCGAGGTGTGTTTCTGTTTGTTCAGCTGTTTTTCTAAAGACAAATAATGTCAACATTCTTTCAGTTTCAATAGACATCCCAGTCTCCAGAAACATGAGCAGAAAGTTATATATGATAGAAATCATGTGAGCAGAAAGTTATATATGATAGAAATCATGTGAACAGAAAGTTATATATGATAGAAATCATGTGAGCAGAAAGTTATATATGATAGAAATCATGTGAGCAGAAAGTTATATATGATAGAAATCATGTGAGCAGAAAGTTATATATGATAGAAATCATGTGAGCAGAAAGTTATATATGATAGAAATCATGTGAGCAGAAAGTTATATATGATAGAAATCATGTGAACAGAAAGTTATATGTGATAGAAATCATGTGAGCAGAAAGTTATATATGATAGAAATCATGTGAACAGAAAGTTATATATGATAGAAATCATGTGAGCAGAAAGTTATATATGATAGAAATCATGTGAACAGAAAGTTATATATGATAGAAATCATGTGAGCAGAAAGTTATATATGATAGAAATCATGTGAGCAGAAAGTTATATATGATAGAAATCATGTGAGCAGAAAGTTATATATGATAGAAATCATGTGAACAGAAAGTTATATATGATAGAAATCATGTGAACAGAAAGTAATATATGATAGAAATCATGTGAGCAGAAAGTTATATATGATAGAAATCATGTGAACAGAAAGTTATATATGATAGAAATCATGTGAGCAGAAAGTTATATATGATAGAAATCATGTGAACAGAAAGTAATATATGATAGAAATCATGTGAGCAGAAAGTTATATATGATAGAAATCATGTGAGCAGAAAGTTATATATGATAGAAATCATGTGAGCAGAAAGTTATATATGATAGAAATCATGTGAGCAGAAAGTTATATATGATAGAAATCATGTGAGCAGAAAGTTATATATGATAGAAATCATGTGAGCAGAAAGTTATATATGATAGAAATCATGTGAGCAGAAAGTTATATATGATAGAAATCATGTGAGCAGAAAGTTATATATGATAGAAATCATGTGAACAGAAAGTTATATATGATAGAAATCATGTGAGCAGAAAGTTATATATGATAGAAATCATGTGAGCAGAAAGTTATATATGATAGAAATCATGTGAGCAGAAAGTTATATATGATAGAAATCATGTGAACAGAAAGTTATATATGATAGAAATCATGTGAACAGAAAGTTATATATGATAGAAATCATGTGAGCAGAAAGTTATATATGATAGAAATCATGTGAACAGAAAGTTATATATGATAGAAATCATGTGAGCAGAAAGTTATATATGATAGAAATCATGTGAACAGAAAGTTATATATGATAGAAATCATGTGAGCAGAAAGTTATATATGATAGAAATCATGTGAACAGAAAGTTATATATGATAGAAATCATGTGAACAGAAAGTTATATATGATAGAAATCATGTGAACAGAAGAACTGAAGCTTTGAGAGACGAGCGGTGGGAGTTTCCATCTCAAACTCACATGAAGAAAACATTTCAAACATCTTCAAGACATCTCAGATCCAAGTGTGACGTCACACAGGTGAGAAGAGAGCTTTCTTTCAACTGCTTTTATGAGTTTTAATTACAATTTAATATCGATGTTAAACTCAATTGTGTGTGTGTGTGTGTGTGTGTGTGTGTGTGTGTGTGTGTGTGTGTGTGTGTGTGTGTGTGTGTGTGTGTGTGTGTGTGTGTGTGTGTGTGTGTTCTGGTCTCTTCTATGTTGACCTGTAACTCGAGTCTCTTGACCTTTCTACAGTGGAAGGTTTTAGGGTTCTTCTCTGGAAGTCTCTCACACAAAGCACAGAGGAGACGTTGTGGCCCCTGGACTCATCATTTCAACTCAACCCTGAAACTGGGAGCGCACGCCCGCCGCCCGCCCGAGGAAGCAGGAAGATTGTTAAAGCAGTGAAAATAAATGCCGGCCGTATGAATGTAAGTTTGGGTGGTCACATCGGTGTACAGCTTGGCGGCGAAATAGAATCGGGGGTACCGGCAGGGCGAGACGGGCCAACTGGAGCCGTGAGACAGTTTAAGATGCTTGAAGAGCTCTGACCTGTTTGTGCTGAAATCCTTATATGCTTAAAGCCATCTGGTAATACTCGGATTCC
>JAWHQN010000154.1:2001096-2058596 GCA_033220385.1 Triplophysa yarkandensis | reverse complement strand
AAACCCATGGGATCAGCATTGTAACCGCCATGCTCTAACCACTGAACCAAAGGAAAGCCAATGATGATAACACATGCTTATGTCTTTTGGATGACCCACTTTATTGTTTTTCTCCTTTTTGTCACAAAATAATTTCATGTAAATGTAATCATGATCGTAAAGCGATACAAACATCAGTGAAGTGTGTGTCCTCAATCCATCCGTCAATGTTTGCGTCTGGTTAATCCATACAGCTTTATTCTGTTCTCCTACTGTTTGTGTGAATGACAACATGAACCTCAGGGAACCGTCAGCTAGTGAAAGACTTTTTTTTCTAAATATCATGAATGAAGCATCTTGTGCTCCAGCTCACAGGACTAAAGAAAAGCTTATATATACTCTGTTCTGGGTTGGTGTACAGGTGAATTGTGCCACATTGGTAATTTCAGATGGCGGATTCGTCAGTGCTGTTGTAAAGAAAATCTGTTGGGTCAGACATTAATTTGTCCTTAAAGCCCTGGTTATGTAACATTCATCTGTAAGAAATGCACAAGAGAGAAAATATATTTTATGTTGTGAAGGTCTGGAGTGAATACACATAATACACACATTATGGTGCAACAGAGAAAGAAAGCATGATGGGACATATGTCAATTTTTCCAGTACATGATCATCTCTTATGATTGAAAGAACTCTGTAAATCTCATGTGTACTGTTTGAATAATTTGAGAGAGAGAGAGAGAGAGAGAGAGAGAGAGAGAGAGAGAGAGAGAGAGAGAGAGAGAGAGAGAGAGAGAGAGAGTGAGAGAGAGAGAGAGAGAGAGAGAGAGAGATGACAGTCTGTGTTTAATGTCGCATGTGATGGCATGTGAGATAAGCAGACTTAAAGAAGTGGTTGAGCCAGGAAAATCTCATTCTCGACTTGAATCATTTCAGCTGAATATCAAATATGTGTGAAGAAAATTCTCCTTCTGTATTTTACGAATCATAACAGATGGCTGAACTGTTCTATAGTTCTTTATGATACAGTACACAAGTCATTCAATACAATAATAAAATGTGCTTAAACTTTCATTCTTTAGCATTCATTTACCTGCTGTAACAGTGTTTTTGTGGTATGATTCACACTGGAAGATTGAGTCTTATATTTCATGTGTTAAAACTTTATGAGCTTATTTGTTGGGGTTAGGGTTGTGTATTAAATTATGTTAACAGTTAACAAAACATTGTATTCAGAACATGAATTAGTAAATGTTGAAACTATCATGAACTGAATAAAGGCTGTAAACATATTGATCGTGTTATATTATGTATTAACAAAATATTTTTATAACAGCAGCTGAAATATGTTCTTGTGATGTCAGTAGATGTGTCACCTTAACTACCAGAGAGATGGGTTTCTTTCAGAGCCACAGTCTTAAGTTTCTATTACATTTTTATCATTTTATTGGTTAGGGTTTTCCATGCAATCGTTGAGATGTAACGAGCCGGCATAAGACAGGAGCCTCAGTCTGGCCCTTCTGTATTCTTAAGCACACATCTGGGGTGTCACTGCAGCAGTGGAGGAGATGGGATGGGATCTTATCCTACTTGAGATGCACACTTTGGCACTGTGTCCCAGAAATCTGAAGGCAGAATGTGTTGGTGCGACAGACAATCTCACTGAGAGTGTTGTGTTTGGACAGTTGCAGACTGATTTCACCTCTGAATAATGAATGAAGGCAATGCTGCCTAATCTTAATGACCTGGAGAAAGACTGTGATTGGATTCGGTGTCCGCCAGGATTCAGTAATGAGAAGATAAAGCTTTAGCGAAGAGTCTCCACGTTAAGAGAGAAATTATTTCATCCCAGGTTTCTTTGCTTCTCTGTTCATGTGTGCAATGAAGAAAGTGACAGTAATTTTGAACGTTTAGGAAAAATGAAAACAGATCTGTTCTTTGCACTTAAAGGTTTCCAGTTGCACTAAATGCTTACATCATTTATGCTCCCACCATGAATGTAAACTCCCACCATGATCCCACCATGACTGTAAACCTGTATTTGATTCTTTCTTTAGTTAAGCACATAACATATATTTTGAGAAATGTCTCAGTGGTCTTCTATAGAAGAACAAAACTCATACAGATATAACATGGATGAATACATTTGTACTTTTATGTTTCTTCTCTTTCAGACTGAGTCATCCATAGAGGACTCTGATGTTGAAGCACAGATTGAAAGGTTTGTTTGACATGTTCGCCTAAGCAAATAATTAAATTAAGTGGCAAGACTGTGGGTGGTCGTAATGCATGTGTGTGTGTGCATGTGTGGAAAAATCCTAAATCATTCTGGCCATCTCACATATATGATAGGTTAGGGTATAAGAGGGGAATTAAAACCCTCATATACTTCAGTACATTTGCTCTAAAACTCTTTTATTAAATGCACTCTGATTATGCCCTGCGTTTAAGTATAAAGTCATTTTAATTTACCCTTTAACATTATCCTCCAGTAGTTAAAATCAGTAAAAAACACATGTTGATGAACACATTTAAAAATGAAGGTTTTATTAGCTTTTCAGGTTTTATACTGAAGGTTAAGCTGTGTTGAATGTTAATAGACAGCAGATGTATTCTGGGTAATATTGATGATGAATAAGGAGGGTTCAGGTGAAAGATGTGGACGGGAACATGAGCTTTAGAAGCTCACGCTGTGATTTGTGTTGGGTTCACCGTGACGCCGGCCGCTGTAATGCTCTCTTCTCTGATATATGTGCACTGTTAAATCAAGCAGACGGTGGAGCACTGAGACCCGATCCATCACTCACAGGAGAACCGCACAAGAACACAGCACCGCACCAGCCTCCAGAGAGCAAATGTCATGATTTAAAAGAATGGGATTCACTAGGAACTAATTTTGATTATAAAACACTCTTCAACAAATTGATTTGTGACGTTTCATTCTCAAAGATTTGCATTGACATCAGGTGGTTTGATAAAAGCTTGATTTATCATGTGCTGCCTGTTTGTGATCCAGCTGATGTTTGACATTGTATAGATTTTTATTAATGTTTGATTATTGTGATGTTTGAAAATTAATATAAACTATATAAGCAATTATTTACTATTAAATGTGCAGTATTTACAAGTTGATAATTTCTTTGTCAATGGCAAACATACCATATCAGCATGGGACTAAATACTTATTTTTTTCAGTGTATATTAATAAATAGTTAGAATCATATTTAAATGGTTTGTTTTCATACAGTTGAACATTTTGGTGTTTACACCTTCTCACCTGAACACACACTAATGCTTTTTGGCTAATGTATCGCACACCGCCATGTCCTGCATCCCATTTCGCCTACTTCTACTATGCTAAGAGAATGCACTTTTTTGAATGTACCGTTGCTATTTTCCAACATTTGAAACTCCAGGAGATCTTCAACTTTTTCTCGACACTTTTATGTCTGCTTTAACATTTCTATGCACTTGGCAGACCCTTACATTGCATTATACTATTACATTATGATTCTGAGTATGTGCAACCCATGGGATTAAACCCATGTTTCTGGCATTGCACGAACAACGCTCTAACCACTGAGCTAGGACAGCTTTAAAAGAGAGGTATGACAGTACTTGTGTCCAAAAAGCATTTGGTTTACTTACATTTACAGAAGACAGATACATCTTTACTATAGTTGTTGGAAAATATAGAGCTCTCGCGGGCTTGCAATGAGCAAAGCTTGAGGAGGGCTTCCGTAAGAGGGATTTTCCTGGAATATGAATGTGATGCTGGTACTCATCCAAATCCTCTAATTGGATCTTGGACAGAAATTTACACTCATGACCTAATGATGGTGATTAGGTAAATATTTAACTGAAACGTTTTGGTTTGATAGGGGATTGTGTAGTCATGCATCTAACTCGGTTTGTAACAACTGGGCTACTTTGAACATGTCAACTTAACATGCTGAAAAGTCTTAAGCAGTGTGATTTCGTCTTTAAGTATGTTTGTTAGTCACATAAACACTAATGATTATGATCACAATGAATAAATGACTTTGTGATGAACAACTCTCACATCTGGGAAACTGATTAATGTGTATGTGAGGAATCTGTCTACTGTTCCTGTCTTGTTTTATTTGATAAATTAAAGTGCTTTGTTCTTCCCCAAGCCTCTCTAGAAGCTAAATGGATTAAAATGTTTGTAAAAGTTAATCACAATCGCATTTGCACAAAGTATCTGTAATGTTCTCTGTGTCTTGTTTCAGACACTTGTACTTTCTGTCTTCTGTGTTCTGTTTTTAGTTTTCACGATTTGCATCTGTGTGTTTCTGATGGATGTGATGTGATGTGAAAACACACACAACAGAGTTTGGGTGATGCAGTTGTGTATATTTTCTATATTCATGATGACGTTTAATACAGCTGATCATCACAGTTCAGGGACTTAATGTGTCTTAAAGTGTTTAGATCTTGTGTATTTCACAGCTGAAAAGACTTTTTATGTCCTATTTTTGCTAAGGTCTCCAATGATGACGTGAATGAAAAGGATGGTTTAAACAGAACTATATCTTTCTGTCTGTCCACCCTAAATCACATATTCAGTGTTGAGTTTGTAAATGAGTTTCAATGTTGTTCCCTGAGCAATGAGTCTGGCTCTAAATGTTGGTTTGGAAAGAGTCTGTCAATCATTATTAACAATGTATATAAGCAGTAGTTTATCCTATGTGCCGCCCCAGCATTCGTTTTTCTGGCATCCCTCCTCCTCCCCATCTCCTCCTACTTTATCTGTGCTGTTCTCTAGCGGCGGTTTAACTCTCCGGTCAAGCCCAGCATGGTGTGTTTTGTCTACACTTATCATTATTTCAGTCATTTTTGGGGACTTTTTGTCTTTTATTGATAGGATAGCGGAGAAGAGACAAGAAATCACTTGTGGAACCGGAACAGGACTATAGGGATAGAATTGGAACCATGTCTGGACCTAACTGTTCATCACTACATTTCAGCGCATTAACAGCAAGCCTATTGTTTTATTCTGCCTTATTTTTATTTTTTTATTTTTTTTAGAGTTGACAGTGTTAATATTTGAATATGCAACATGTTCACATGACAATCATCATATCCAGCATTTTACTTCAACATCCAGCACAGGAAATTAAAAAATGACCTGAAAACCCTTCAGCAGAATTCAAACTCATTCAGGGACCAATCAGGCAAAAACACAACAGCACATGGAAACTTGTGTTTTTATCAAAGAATGACATAAAAAAAGTACACAGATCATCACTGGGATAAATTATTATTGGGTGTGTATGTATATGTGCATGTGTTCACATGCTCTTTTGTGCGTAGAAACTCTAGTATAGCGATTGTTAATATAATAATTGTCAGTCTTAAACATTTTCAAGACTAGATTTTAGAGTTGTCATGTGTGTGTGCTGTAGATATCAATTGTGTAGCACATATTGTGTTTTGTCACGTGTGTTGGTATGTCGTGACCTCAGGTAGTGGCGTTTGCTCATGCGGTGCCATCTGGTGAGGGTTCCGAATGGAACGACCGGACGAGGTCTTCTGCAGTTCGGCCCCCAGCGCCGGTGGAGCATTGCGAAGATGTCTCCTGTACTGCGCCAAGCTGCAAGTCTTCAGAACGATTGCCAGTACGTTTTTGCCCATCAGTATCCCAGATGTCCGGCTATCTTTATAAAAAATCATATTCCCTCCACGAATGAAGAGAGTCATGATGTTGATGGTGATCAGACTGAGGATGGGGTAAAGCATCATCTTATGAGGGCTGATGTTGATGCCCTGCATGCTGATCTCACTGAGAGAAACACACGGCAACACTAACAGAAGAATATAACAATAAAAAAACATCAATCCCTCCGCCCAAAGAGGAAGACCTTTCTTCTGTGGCTCCCACAGGTTGGCCTGAATATCCAGAACGTCCAACAGATCCACCACCACCCAGAACAGACGGTTTCGGATCTCTTCCTTCTTTTTGAAAGCCTTCACGTATTCCATATGGTCCACAGCGACCAAAATGACAAAAAGCACTGGAACGCAGATGGAGAGCAGGAGAGTCAGAGCTTTCCGAGCCAAAGCGTCCAGACTTTTGCGGTCAGCCTTGTAGTTTTGGTAAATGAAATACACCTTGATCTCCAAGACGAAGACGTAGAGGAACCAGAGGATCATGGCATAGCCTCTCTTGGCACTCCTCACCTCGGCTCCCACCCACACGGTCACGTAACGCAGCACGATGAAGAAACACAGGTCACCCACAGTCACCATAATACATACGCCGATCTTGCGCGGCCCTTGGTTCTGTTCCACCAGATAAGCGTCCATCAGCGCCATGCTGCTCATAATGATAATGGCCGACAGGCACGCGTGAGACTTGTTGGTGGGAGGGGGAGGCACCATTCTGCCCCGGCCGGTCCTGGCAGGTACTTATGGGGAGCTCAGTCCGTTCTCCCCCCTGCCATTGATCCCATGGCTTGGGTCGGAATCTGCTCTGGCGTTAAATGGAGCCCTGTGGGTCCACGGATGCATTTACAGGTAACGCACAACAACCGAACACTCACCGCATCACTGCTCTGAAGTTCTCCATAAGATGAAGATTGAATCCATGTGAAGAGTGACAGCAAACGTTGTTTTGAGTCAGGCTTATTCCTGCCAAAAACCAAGATTGCATCGTTATGATCCACAACAAGGAGGATGAACGTCTCTGCTGCAGTTTACAGTTTGACTCCTTCTGTTAAAACTCACCCTGTGCTCCAGATGAAAACTTCTCTTAGGCAATAATCTGTAAAGAGTCTGGTGAATGGTCTCGCTGGTGTCTGTCACTGCTGTTTGTGCTGCAGATGTCTGGCTTAGTCTGTGTCCGCCGTCAGCGATGGATTAAAGCATCTCTCGTCAAATCCACACACCACACTGCACGTGTGAGTGAGCGAGTGAGGAATTATCTCTCTCTCTCTCTCTCTCTGCATGTAAGTATGCCTATGGCTCCTGTTTCTGCTCTGTTCTTCTCTTCTTCTGCACTGATGCTTCTTCAAATCTCTCTCTCTCTCTCTCTCTCTCTCTCTCTCTCTCTCTCTCTCTCTCTCTCTCTCTCTCTCTCTCTCTCTCTGATTTGCTCCCCCTTCCCCCTCATGTGTGTGTGTGTGTGTGTGTGTGTGTGTGTGTGTGTTAAGCAGAGGGCAGCTGGCTGTGGCAGTGGGGAAGCAGTAGATATGCAGAAACAGGGAACAGTGTTGTGTGTGTGTGCACGTGTGCGTGTCCGTGTGCGTGCGTGTGTGTTTTAGATTTCAGCAGCTGATAAAGTTTCTATAAACAAGTGTGATTGAAGTGATTGAAATTTAGTTTGTTCATTAAGCTTGAACGTGTTTGTTTTTATGATGCATTTATAAATCATACCACAGCATCCTTGGAAGATCAAATTTAAAGAGCAACAAAGCAACACAGAAAGTGTTTTTAACAGTAGATAGTCTTGAGTTGTTTTGAATACTGTCATACAGTTCAGTAGTTTTCTTTCATTCGATACAATTATTCACTGATGCTCTGTGATCAGCCGTTTATTTATATTATTTGATCCATACTATAACAAATAATCAACCATCCATTAAATTGCAAAATATTAGGCTGTGGTGTGTAAAGCGTCTGGGAGTCTGGATGTGATTTGCGGGTGTCTGGCTGTTAGAAAGATAGGAAAACACAATGAAAAAACATAAATAAATGACATCCGTTTGGTGAAGCGGCCTCCGAGTCAGCAGGACATGAATAGATGGCAAGTTTACATCAGCAAAGACAATTTGTACATGAAGCATAAGAGCAGAAATAGGCTCATAAATCACATGAGCTGTGGCCGTGAGTGCCATCGATTAGCTCAACACAAAATGAATGAGGACATTAAAACCTCCCCGTCCCTAAACATTCACATCGCATGAGATATATGAGGCCTGAATGAACACACGTTCTCAGTTCTTTAACTTTAAATGGGAAAAAAGAATCTGCTGTGGGTTTTAGTGTTCAGGTTGTGACCTGTCACAGACGGAGGTGTTGGTGAAATAGTTTTAATTCAGACTGTGTCATGTACCGCACGTGTTGTATGTCATTCATGACTTTTCTTTGGCTTTCATCTATTTCAATTGTGCATTTCAGCTCAAAATTATTGTTTTCCTGTAATATCTGTGTTTTATTTGTTTGTCAGTGATGTGGATGACATTAATGGTTTTCACAAGTCTGTCTGCAATAATATAATAGAATTAACTTAATGTCCCTCCTTGAAGTGTTGAGGAAAGGTGACCGTGTTGATAATCATTACAGTATGGTAGTATTAGATTTAATCTTCATATTAAATGCACTAGGACTTGTTGGCTTTGTTAGATTGAACAGGATTTTTGTAAGTTTCATGTAATAATATGTCAATGTCAATGTCACCTTTATTTATTTAGCGCTTTAGACAAAATACATTGCATCAAAGCAGCTTAACAACAATAATTAGTAAACAGTGTGTCATAATGCTTAATGTTAAAAGTTAATAAATTATTGAATTCGGGGATGTTATCTCTGTTCAGTTTAATGGTGTCTGTGCATTCATTTTCAATTCGTTGGTGTCTTTGTTCACTTTAAAACATGTCTGTGCGTTCAAATTCAATTAAATCAACGATATCGTTGTAAATGAGGGGACTAATAATGGACACACAAGAACTCTATGAACATGAAGATGCAGTTGTAAATGAATTGTTCTGCTATATTTTGTCAAACAGCACAGATGTTCTTATGTATGATTCTTCTCATCAGCTCACACTCAAATCATTTGACTCTACACTAAAAAAAAAAGAGTAAAATTAAAAGCTTAGAAATTAAATAAATATAAGTTTTAAGGTTTTTATATGTAAGTAAAAAAGGAAATTCCCATGAACTAAAAATTACATTACAATCTGCCAAATATTAGTTTATTTTGCAAGTATAATATGTTTATTTCATGATAATTAAATACTTATTTGTTTCATTACAGAAACATTACAAATCTTTGTATTTTAGAGAAAAGATTTTAATATTGTCCACTTACATTTTTTTGATATTAACTAAAGCACATGAAATAATTTTCACGGGGCATTGATAAGGTTTGGCAGTCATTGATTTAAGAAGTTGATATGTTTGTCATGAAAGTGTAAGACATGGAAAATATAAACACTTTTCAGAAAGGTTGACCTCAGATCATGTTTTTCTCACTTTATGATGCTCTTCTATGTTTTCCGTGAACACATTACTGAAAGACGGAGGATCAAAATTGTACCACGGAGTTTAACTTTGACATTTTTATTTATCCTAAAAAGTTTGATCAACATGATTGTGTATTTATATACAGAAGAACATAAATTGAGTTGTGTAGTGTTATGGTAAAAAACAAATGAAAATGTTTTTGTGTAATGTCCAGCACAAACAGCTTTGCAGTGTGTCAAGTGGTGGCTATTGTGTGTGTGTTTAATCTATATACCTGGAATTGCAAAATGGGGTCAGAGAAGGGCAACATCATCACACTTACCTACAATCCCTGGTGTCTCAGCTTCTTTATTCCAGCCTTGTTTTTAGCAGTGGGATGTCACGCCTGATGTAAAATCAATTCCTGCTCACACTGGAGCAATCGATCTCCACTTTCCAATTCATTTATACTCATTACTGCAAGAAAACCAGACAACAAGACAATCTGTACACGCCAAACATCCAGCCTTCTCACTCTTACACACACACACACACGCACGCACGCACGCACGCACGCACACACACACACACACACACACACACATCTGTATACATTCAATACTTCATTCATGGCCTGATGCATCTGTTTTGGACGGTTTCATTCATTTACTCCCTGTGTGTGGTTTATAAATGTCAGTACAGTGTCTTAGCTTCTTTCTTCTGTCAACACACAGTAAATCCTCTGTAGATAAAAGACGAAGACAGTTTTTACATACACACTCAAAGAGTTTCTTGATGAGATTGCATATCTTTATACATATGCAAACCAAATTGCCTGGACTACAAACAAAGCACTATGAATGGAAAAAGATTCAATGAGCTCTGAACGTTGTCACAGGGTTTGAAGTATAAAAAAAGTTTGAAACTTTATCCACCCATCCCTTGCCATATATAATTATGTACACGTACACATATTTTAGTAAATCTGAATAGAAATAGAAACACAGTATTACATTTTATTTTTTGTCATTGCAGTAAACAACTGACTCATATTCATGTCAATGGATCAACAGTATTTCTATGCATGCACACAGTGAACATCTTGAACACATCATGAATTCTGCAGAAGCATCCTTCCAGAAAACTAAACACAGTTGTTCTTCATGAATGAAAATGATTTGGTGATTTTTTTCAACTTCAACTGTTTTATTATTACAAATGAGCTAATATTTATAGCTAATATTAAAGAAAGCTGTAAGACTGCTAAGCTTATTTTGTGCGCTGTCCAGGAAAAGAGCTCGGAAGATGACATTCTTTACCAAAGTCAGAGCACTCCCTGTTATCTGGGGAGAGGGTTCTGTGCTCAGTATTTGCCCGAACCCAGACCTTTGGGCTGATGTAAGAAACAGGCCAACATTGTACAGGTAGGAGCGGAGGAGGGATGATGAAAATGATTGAGAGAGTGAAGGTGAGATGGTTAGTCTACGTTTAAAGGTGCTTCCTCTAACGCTGATTGGATGGATGATGTGATCGCTTATGACGAGCATCTGGGTAATCATTAGCACATGCTCCTCCCCAAACTTTATTAAGAAAACTACATGTCAACATATAAATGATCTCAAATGCATTCATCAAAATCTTTTTTTTTTAGTTTAATCATAATTTCTATTGGTTGATGATTTTGTGTGTTTCCAATTGTTTCTAGCAATGACACTTTAATATTTTCATACATATTCTTGACCCACTGTAAGTCAATAAGAGTAACATGACAAACCTCACTGTAGAGTTCTCTTTATTATCTCAGCTTCTCATATGGAGATGATTTCATCTGGTTTTGGCAGACAGGACTTGGGTTTAGAACACTCTGGACTTTATATATCTGCTTGCGGACTTTATAAAAAGAGCTGCCTTTTCCTCATGTTTTATCCTCTACCATTGGCATTAAACTCTTTAAGACGTGCTAAAGTTAACACAAATCAATGATCTTTAATATTTTTGCTTTCAGCCCTTAAGATGTTTCTCTTGCTTTTTATAAATATGAAAAAAGGGACTTAAAGGGACTTTTTTATCAGAGTTGAGAAGACGACAAGAACTGTTTGAGTAAATCATTTGAGTGCTAAGATTTTTCATAATTTTATTTAAACACTGAATGACTCATTTTAAAGAAATAACTTAAAGTTTGTGAAAAGCAAAAGCCTTATAAGAATCCATAGGAGCGTATATAAGCATTAGTATCTTTAATTCAGTCATCTCTCCTCCTCCTGTGGTCCTATTCTGTTTCTGTGGAGCTCAGAGCTCGAGCCGAGCCCCGGTCTTTTTCAATTTAAGTTTGTTAACCATTATCTTGTGACATAGATTGAAGCATATGTTTTAGAAAGCGGTGATGTGATTCTGCTGAATGAACCGTTTCTCATGTCATTGACCCTGAAGGTGAATGAATTCTGTCCAGTATTAACAATAAAGAATTTCCTGATGTCAAGAGTTATTAATGAATGCAGAACATTGCTTCAACCAGTAATGGTTTCATTACATTTCATATCATTGAAGTCTGAAAACATTTTTCTTAATTTGTTATGAAACTAGGAGCTTTAGTAAATGACTTCATCTGTCTTTGAACCGTGTCTGAGCATGACACATGAATGTTTCATGTGACATGCTCACACATAGTTCAAAGAGAATTCACCACCGTCTCACAGGCCATAACATAAAAAGAATATTTATTTAATCATTTTATTTAATCGTTTCAATGTGTGAGATTTGGACAGAAGTAAAAAAAAGAATAGGATTGTGTGGTGTCTACATGTTATGTGCTTCTCACAACATTTAAGTATAATTGACTTATACTTTCAAGTTCCCTTGTCTCCTTGAAATAATTTCGTAAAGTGTAGCTTTAGATGTTTAATAATAGAAAGTCAAATGTAAATTAAGCACACCGCAGATTTTTTGTTTTTTTCTTAAAGAACAGATTTTACTGGATGTGTTTTCAACGTTTAGTCACTGTTAGTGCATTTTGAGATGTTCCATCAACACTTCAGACTGTTTGAAGAATAATAGAACTGTCTAAAATAAAAATTTAGATTCAAATGAATTTAGCATATAATATATTATCTGATATCATCTAACTTTACAATGGTGCGTGTACGTGTACGTAAAAACAAACACACACATCCACACTCACACAAAAGTGTCACCCTAGCATCACATGTTTCTATTAAAAAAGATACAAGAGTGTAAGGAATACTAAGTTTCAGAAGCTGTATCTCTTTAAGTTTCAAACATTTACATTCAGTAAACATACATTCAGGCAAACGCAATACACACCAACAACAATACAAACATTCACACAACCGGTCACTGACAAACCATAAGAACAAAGTAAATAAATGAACCAAAATAACATTTTAATATTTATTTTTAAAAGTCTGAATAGTGTAGTGAAGGATGGTTTCTCTTCTGATTTTCCGAATGTATGACAACAGTGTTGAATTTCATACAGTCAGTTCATCTCACATAACCTTAAAAACACAGAAATATTTTTTGATGCTGTTTTGGATTAGTCTCATTTGTAAGTTGCTTTATCGTCTTTTTGATCTTTGTACATAGCTTTGGATAAAAGCGTCTGCTAAATGCCTTAATGCAAATGTGAATGCTCTGGATAAAAGCGTCTGCTAAATGCCTTAATGCAAATGTGAATGCTCTGGATAAAAGCATCTGCTAAATGACCACATGTAAACCTGGACACAATAAAAATCCATTATTTATAGGACGTGCAGCTCAACAGGTTTGTGATGCTCAGTTGTTCTTAAAGGCTATGGGATGGTTACTCATCTCAGAGATCAGCTCCTTTGCATTTGGTCTGTCTTTAGCATTTTCGCTCAGCATTTTCTCTATGAGTTTGTGCTGTAATATCACCCACAACAAAGACACGTAGATACGTTAGTTAATGGGACAGACAATATCAACTGATTCTAAAAACTGAAATAAATTCACTCACCTCAAAGTCAAAGTTCGTTGAGAACTGAGGTGGAAAAACCCTTATTTTTATATTATCCCAAATCTGAAAGTAAGATTTTTTTAATTACAGAGAAACTATAACAGAAAACGCTTAGAAAAGACCATGTGAAACAAACCTTGCCCTTTTCCATCCCTGTTCCAAGTTTCCAGAGAAGTTCAAAGTAGATGAGACCCAGAGCAAAAATGTCCACCTTTCTGTCGTAGAACTGAGTGAGCTGAATATTCAGAAGATAAGAAAACTTCAGAAACATGCACGCATACACACACAAAAACATAAACACGCACACAAACACACACCTGTTCTGGACTCATGTAAGAACGGGTTCCTGTTTTTCTGCTTCTCTGTTGTTGTTCGTTATCATTTTCTACTGTAGTCACCAGACCAAAATCTCCCACCTTCACCCTCCCCTCACTGTCAAACATGATATTTTTAGGCTGAATCAAAGAGAATCGCATTAGTTTGTGAACCAATTCAATGAACAACATACAGAAGAGCCTTCCTTACCTTCAGGTCTCTGTGGATGAGATCTTTGAAGTGAATGTACTCTACAGCCTGTAAGATCTGAAGATAGATGTGTGTCGCATCTTTTCTTCTCTCTGTGTCGTCTTTATTGAGAGAGTTCCTCTGATCGATCCACACATGAAGAGTGTCTCCTTCACACAACTCCATCTGAATGTACAAGAACTCTGTGGCCTCACTGCTTCCAGAGCTAAAACAATACACATCACACAGTTAATAACTCTCTTTATTTCAGTACAGATGTATAAATTGTGTTGTGGATCTCTTGTGTGTTTTGTGTACATGAATAGGGCTCTCGTGTGTACCGTATGGATGAATGGATCTCTCGTGTGTTGTGTTAAGATGAAAAGATCTCTTCTGGTGTGGGGTATAGATGAATGGATCTCTCGTGCGTTGTGTTCAGATGAATGGATCTCTTTTGTCTTGTGTTGTGTATAGATGAATGGATGGACTTGTCTGTTGTGTATAGATGAATGGATCTCTAATGTGTTGTGTTAAGATGAATGGATCTCTTGTGTGTTGTGTTAAGATGAATGGATCGCTTGTGTTTTGTGTTAAGATGACTGGATCTCTTGTGTTTTGTGTTAAGATGACTGGATCTGACGTGTGTAATGTTAAGATGAATGGATCTCTAATGTGTTGTGTTAAGAAGAATGGATCTCTTGTGTGTTGTGTATAGATGAATGGATCTCTTGTGTAATGTGTCTAGATGAATGAATGTGTTGTGTGTTGTGTATAGATGAATGGATCTCTCGTGGTGTGGGGTATAGATGAATAAATCTCTCGTGTGATGTATTCAGAAGAATGGATCTCTCGTGTGTTGTGTTAAGATGATTGGATCTCTCGTGTGTTGTGTTAAGATGATTGGATCTCTCGTGTGTTGTGTTAAGATGATTGGATCTCTCGTGTGTTGTGTTAAGATGAATGGATCTCTTTTGTGTTTTGTTGGGTTGTCTATAGATGAATGGATGACTTGTGTGTTGTGTATAGATGAATGGATCTCTTGTGTGTTGTGTATAGATGAATGGATGACTTGTGTGTTGTGTATAGATGAATGGATATTTAATGTGTTGTGTTAAGATGAATGGATCTCTTGTGTGTTGTGTTATGATGAATGAATCTCTCGTGTGTTGTGTTAAGAAGAATGGATCTCTTGTGTGTTGTGTATAGATGAATGGATCTCTTGTGTAATGTGTCTAGATGAATGAATCTGTTGTGTGTTGTGTATAGATGAATGGATTTCTCATGGTGTGGGGTATAGATGAATGAATCTCTCGTGTGATGTATTCAGATGAATGGATCTCTAATGTGTTGTGTTAAGTTGAATGGATCTCTTGTGTATTGTGTTGTGTATAGATGAATGGATTGACTTGTGTGTTGTGTATAGATGAATGGATCTCAAATGTGTTGTGTTAAGATGACTGGATCTCTTGTGTGTTGTGTTAAGATGACTGGATCTCTCGTGTGTAGTGTTAAGATGACTGGATCTCTCGAGTGTTGTGTTAAGATGACTGGATCTCTTGTGTGTAGTGTTAAGATGACTGGATCTCTCGTGTGTAGTGTTAAGATGACTGGATCTCTCGTGTGTAGTGTTAAGATGACTGGATCTCTCATGTGTTATGTTTAGATGAATGGATCTCTCATGTGTAATGTTAAGATGAATGGATCTCTTTTGTGTTGTGTTGGGTTGTGTATAGATGAATGGATGACTCGTGTGTTGTGTAAAGATGAATGGATCTCTAATGTGTTGTGTTAAGATGAATTGATCTCTCGTGTGTTGTGTTAAGATAAATGGATCTCTTGTGTGTTGTGTTAAGATGAATGGATCTCTAGTGTGTTGCGTATAGATGAATGGATCTCTTGTGTAATGCGTTTAGATGAATTAATCTGTTGTGTGTTGTGTTTAGATGAATGGATCTGACGTGTGTTGTGTATAGAATAATGGATCTCTCGTGGTGTGGGGTATAGATGAATGAATCTCTCGTGTGATGTATTCAGATGAATGGATCTCTCATGTGTTGTGTTTAGATGAATGGATCTCTTGTGGTGTGGGGTATAGATGAATGAATCTCTCGTGTGATGTATTCAGATGAATGGATCTCTCATGTGTTGTGTTTAGATGAATGGATCTCTTGTGGTGTGGGGTATAGATGAATGAATCTCTTGTGTGATGTATTCAGATGAATGGATCTCTCGTGTGTTGTGTTTAGATGAACGGATCTCTTGTGTGTTAAGTTGAATGGATCTCTTGTGTATTGCGTTGTGTATAGATGAATGGATCTCTTGTGTATTGTGTTGTCTATAGATGAATGGATCTGTTGTGTGTTGGTTATAGATGAAAGGATCTCTCGTAAGTTGTGTTTTGATAAATGGATTGGTTGTGTGTTGTGTATAGAAAAATGGATATGTTCTTATATGTTGTCCTGTGTTGTATGATGTGTAGATGAATGGTGTTTGGTGGTAATTTACTCTGAAAAGCTGTTGATATCGGAACACTCGGCTTTGTAGGCCGTTTCCTCTTCCCAACAGGTGTTGTAACGGACAATATTGAGATGGTTCAGTTTAGATAAGGCAGCGACTTCACGATGAGCTTTTCTGTTGAAAATGTTACGTTATTGCGTTATAGTGACACATTCTTACATCATCAGGTACTGTACATTATCACACTCTTATTAGACAGAAATGACCCCTGTGACATATTCTTATAATCGTCAAAATACAGCGAAACCTAACTTCCAGTCTGTATATATTTATCAGGTCTGACTAGTGGCTAACGTCATATTTTATAATATAGTAAATTTATAATAAAAATATTTATTTTATAAAAGCTATTTCAATAAACAAATAGAACAGTTGTTTGTGCTACTGTCTTATTGACGTTTTGACAAGAAACAGTTCTTCTCAGTGGTGGAAAAGATAAAAAATGGCCTGGGACTACATGTATGTGGATGTTCCTGGGCACCACCATCTTTTAGGATCTGAAGTGGGATGTTCACATTGACTCAATTTTGGAAAAAGCCCAGCAGAGACTTAACTTCTTCTGCCAGCTATGGAAGTTCAGCCTGCCACAGGAGCTGCTCATACAGTTCTACTAAGCTGTCATCGAATCCATCCACTGCACTTCCATCACTGTCTGGTTTGGCTCAGCCTCCAAAACAGACCATAGAAGACTTCAGCTTCTAGACCAGACGGCTGAGCGATTCACTTGCACTATACTTCCAACACTTCTAGAACTGTACTCATCCAGAGTGGGTAAAAGGGTACAGAGAGATTTCTGCTTCCTGAGAGCTTGGTGGATGAAGCTGTCTGTTGTTCAGGTGAACTTTAAAGACAGTTATATAATGTGCAATGTCTTTCACTAACTTTGTATTCTTCACTATCTTCACAGCAAAGTATTGACCCTCCAGCTTCCGTCTTGCCTTAAAAACACGTCCAAAAGCACCTCCCCCAATAGGACTTATTGAATCAAATTCTTCTAAAAACCTAAAAGAATCCGGTGGGTAAGCTTCAACAAATTTCAATTTCAAAGACAAGCTTGAATAATAATCTGGGTAGTATTTACCGGGATTTTACTGCTTGAGTTCCAGTTTTAGTGTGATATATGGATGATTTTGTTTGATTACTTGTATTCATGTTAGAACCATTCTGTAAGAAAAAACAAATTTTTTATGTTTCAAGAAAGAAAAAGCTTGTTTGTATAAATTTTCTATGTATTTGTCATGACATGTTTATGTTTAACTTTTTTTTTGACTGTTGCTTTTAACTAATTGTTTAATACCTCTTTAATCTTGGATGAGCTCGGTGAAAGGCTACTCGGTGAAAGATTGAAATTTGCTGCAATTCTAAAAGAAAAATATAAGGTGTTACATTTTTTAATGTAGATTTACCATCAATATGTAAAGTAAAAAAAAGTAATACCTTATTTTTGGCTTCACGTTTTTTGGGCTCATGGCCTGTGAATATTAAATATGGTTATGAAGTTGTTTAATAAAAAAGATAATCATTTGTTTTATCTTGGAGCAGATACGTACTGGACCAACAGAAACAGAAGCACTGCCAGAATCTTTAAACACAACAGAATCACTTGAGCTGGAGACGGCAGTACACATCTGTGATGATGAAAATGCTTCAGATTTACTGCTGAGTCAAAACAGAGATCAGTGTCATTCATTCTATACATGATGCTACAGTATATTGATGTATTTAACTCACTGTGAGGTCTCTGAAGATGTGTCCTCTTCTGAGCTCTGTCAAATATAAACATTCATTTTGAGTGTAAATGATCACATGATTCATATAATATCTAAAAAAAATGGGAAACAAGATTTAATGCCTCTATATTCCCGTCTGAACCCTGCTGAAGAGAAGTCCACGCGTTCTGTGCCGCGTGCTGTTTGGCCTCTGTTTTATTTTTCCCGCATCCTTCAGAAAACTTCTTATGGTCAATAACAACCTTATACACAAACCTACATGAACAAACATCAGATTCTAAGTCTCTTTGTAAAGTCGTTTATAATGAAACTGTGTGTAAAATCTCACTGCGGGTTATGAGAGGGTCCTCTTCTGTCTATGAACTTATATTCTATCCCACATTTATGTTTCTGGCAGTATTCATTCAGATACGCAATGTAGTTGTTGTCAGGTGTGGAGCTTCGAGAATCTTCAGGCAAACTCGAATAATCTAAGTTTATACTTAAAAAACAGAAAAGAATGCTGGGTGTATCACTTACAGTAAAAAACAACATCCTAGATCTAAAAAAACAATGTACTTACATATGGTAAATATAGATAAATGAATAGACTAAAGTTATAATGATGAAAAACTTGTGTTGAATTACTGACATTATCAATTTAAACAATAAGATACAACAGATGGTGATCAATACTGAAATAACAATAGTAAAGAAATAAATCTCTTATATAAACTTGAAATAACAACATTCTCACGTTATAATAATGTTTCTTTAAATGATGAGCAGTGAAATTTGTGTTTATTATTTACCTGACAGATGACATCTCTGATGCTGTTGTATTATTACAGTTTTCACAAACCTTCAACACAAAACCACATGAAACCAATCTGATCATGACAGCATTCAGTGGAGTGAATGTAGCGTGTATGTACCTCAGTGTTTGTGTTTAATTCTTCATAAACATATCTGGCTGCAGTCTCTTTAGCCTCTTTCTTTGTTTTGCCGGAGGCCTCTGGATATTCTTTATTACCACAAACATACTTACAAATGTAAGTAAACAATCTACAAGAGTGAGGAAAAAAGTTAAGATTTAAATGTAATATTTACTTTATTTTCTTTGTTGTAATGTTATTAATGTAAAGAATATAAATATATATATATAATATAAATCCTCTACCCATCACCAAGAGTGTGACTAATAAAAAAATGTAAATACTCACTGCGAGTAACTTGAATCCATCTTGGAGGACTCACAGGGTTTGAATTCAAGCCGGTTCTTCTGTGCATATTCATTCAGCCAGCTGATGTGATTCTGTCCTGATATCATCTTCTTGTGAAAATTGTTTGGAGTTGATGTTGTCTGTTGTTCATAAAACATTCCTTTACTGACATGTATTTAATGTGTGTGTGTGTGTGTGTGTGTGTGTGTGTGTGTGTGTGTGTGTGTGTGTGTGTGTGTGTGTGTGTCTTACAGGTGAGTGGTGTGTGTGTGTGTGTGTGTGTGTGTCTTACAGGTGAGTGGTGTGTTGGTGTGTGTGTGTGTGTGTGTGTGTGTGTGTGTCTTACAGGTGAGTGGTGTGTTGGTGTGTGTGTCTTACAGGTGAGTGGTGTGTGTGTGTGTGTGTGTGTGTGTGTGTGTGTGTGTGTGTGTGTGTGTGTGTGTGTGTGTGTGTGTGTGTGTGTCTTACAGGTGAATTGTGTGTGTCTTACAGGTGAGTGGTGTGTGTCTTACAGGTGAGTTGTGTGTGTGTGTGTGTGTGTGTGAGTGTGTGTGTGTGTGTGTGTGTGTGTGTGTGTGTGTGTGTGTGTGTGTGTGTGTGTGTGTGTGTGTGTGTCTGTGTGTGTGTGTGTGTGTCTTACAGGTGAGTGGTGTGTGTCTTATAGGTGAGTTGTGTGTATCTTACAGGTGAGTGGTGTGTGTCTTACAGGTGAGTGGTGTGTGTCTTACAGGTGAGTTGTGTGTTGGTGTGTGTGTCTTACAGGTGAGTTGTGTGTTGATGTGTGTGTGTCTTACAGGTGAGTTGTGTGTTGATGTGTGTGTGTCTTAGAGGTGAGTTGTGTGTGTGTCTTACAGGTGAGTGGTGTGTTGATGTGTGTGTGTCTTACAGGTGAGTGGTGTGTTGATGTGTGTGTGTGTTACAGGTAAGTTGTGTGTTGATGTGTGTGTGTCTTACAGGTGAGTTGTGTGTGTTTCTTACAGGTGAGTGGTGCGCGTGTGTGTGTGTGTGTGTGTGTGTGTGTCTTACAGGTGAGTTGTGTGTGTCTTACAGGTGAGTGGTGTGTGTGTCTTACAGGTGAGTGGTGTGTGTGTGTCTTAAAGGTGAGTTGTGTGTGTGTGTGTGTGTCTTACAGGTGAGTTGTGAGTGTCTTACAGGTGAGTTGTGTGTGTCTTACAGGTGAGTGGTGTGTGTCTTACAGGTGAGTTGTGTGTGTGTGTGTGTGTGTGTGTGTGTGTGTGTGTGTGTGTGTGTGTGTGTGTGTGTGTGTGTGTGTGTGTGTGTGTGTGTGTCTTACAGGTGAGTTGTGTGTGTCTTATAGGTGAGTTGTGTGTATCTTACAGGTGAGTGGTGTGTGTCTTACAGGTGAGTGGTGTGTGTCTTACAGGTGAGTTGTGTGTTGGTGTGTGTGTCTTACAGGTGAGTTGTGTGTTGATGTGTGTGTGTCTTACAGGTGAGTTGTGTGTTGATGTGTGTGTGTCTTAGAGGTGAGTTGTGTGTGTGTCTTACAGGTGAGTGGTGTGTTGATGTGTGTGTGTCTTACAGGTGAGTGGTGTGTTGATGTGTGTGTGTCTTACAGGAAAGTTGTGTGTGTCTTACAGGTGAGTTGTGTGTGTGTGTGTGTGTGTGTGTGTGTGTCTTAAAGGTGAGTTGTGTGTGTGTGTGTGTGTGTGTGTGTGTGTGTGTGTGTGTGTGTGTGTGTGTGTCTTACAGGTGAGTGGTGTGTGTGTGTGTGTGTGTGTGTGTGTGTGTGTGTGTGTGTGTGTGTGTGTGTGTGTGTGTGTGTGTGTGTGTCTTACAGGTGAGTGGTGTGTGTGTGTGTGTGTGTGTGTGTGTCTTACAGGTGAGTGGTGTGTTGGTGTGTGTGTCTTACAGGTGAGTGGTGTGTGTGTGTGTGTGTGTGTGTGTGTGTGTGTGTGTGTGTGTGTGTGTGTGTGTGTCTTACAGGTGAATTGTGTGTGTCTTACAGGTGAGTGGTGTGTGTCTTACAGGTGAGTTGTGTGTGTGTGTGTGTGTGTGTGAGTGTGTGTGTGTGTGTGTGTGTGTGTGTGTGTGTGTGTGTGTGTGTGTGTGTGTGTGTGTGTGTGTGTCTGTGTGTGTGTGTGTGTGTCTTACAGGTGAGTGGTGTGTGTCTTATAGGTGAGTTGTGTGTATCTTACAGGTGAGTGGTGTGTGTCTTACAGGTGAGTGGTGTGTGTCTTACAGGTGAGTTGTGTGTTGGTGTGTGTGTCTTACAGGTGAGTTGTGTGTTGATGTGTGTGTGTCTTACAGGTGAGTTGTGTGTTGATGTGTGTGTGTCTTAGAGGTGAGTTGTGTGTGTGTCTTACAGGTGAGTGGTGTGTTGATGTGTGTGTGTCTTACAGGTGAGTGGTGTGTTGATGTGTGTGTGTGTTACAGGTAAGTTGTGTGTTGATGTGTGTGTGTCTTACAGGTGAGTTGTGTGTGTTTCTTACAGGTGAGTGGTGCGCGTGTGTGTGTGTGTGTGTGTGTGTGTGTCTTACAGGTGAGTTGTGTGTGTCTTACAGGTGAGTGGTGTGTGTGTCTTACAGGTGAGTGGTGTGTGTGTGTCTTAAAGGTGAGTTGTGTGTGTGTGTGTGTGTCTTACAGGTGAGTTGTGAGTGTCTTACAGGTGAGTTGTGTGTGTCTTACAGGTGAGTGGTGTGTGTCTTACAGGTGAGTTGTGTGTGTGTGTGTGTGTGTGTGTGTGTGTGTGTGTGTGTGTGTGTGTGTGTGTGTGTGTGTGTGTGTGTGTGTGTGTGTGTGTGTGTCTTACAGGTGAGTTGTGTGTGTCTTATAGGTGAGTTGTGTGTATCTTACAGGTGAGTGGTGTGTGTCTTACAGGTGAGTGGTGTGTGTCTTACAGGTGAGTTGTGTGTTGGTGTGTGTGTCTTACAGGTGAGTTGTGTGTTGATGTGTGTGTGTCTTACAGGTGAGTTGTGTGTTGATGTGTGTGTGTCTTAGAGGTGAGTTGTGTGTGTGTCTTACAGGTGAGTGGTGTGTTGATGTGTGTGTGTCTTACAGGTGAGTGGTGTGTTGATGTGTGTGTGTCTTACAGGAAAGTTGTGTGTGTCTTACAGGTGAGTTGTGTGTGTGTGTGTGTGTGTGTGTGTGTGTCTTAAAGGTGAGTTGTGTGTGTGTGTGTGTGTGTGTGTGTGTGTGTGTGTGTGTGTGTGTGTGTGTGTCTTACAGGTGAGTGGTGTGTGTGTGTGTGTGTGTGTGTGTGTGTGTGTGTGTGTGTGTGTGTGTGTGTGTGTCTTACAGGTGAGTGGTGTGTGTGTGTGTGTGTGTGTGTGTGTGTGTGTGTGTGTGTCTTACAGGTGAGTGGTGTGTGTGTGTGTGTGTGTGTGTGTGTGTGTGTCTTACAGGTGAGTGGTGTGTGTCTTACAGGTGAGTGGTGTGTGTGTGTGTGTGTGTGTGTGTGTGTGTGTGTGTGTGTGTGTGTGTGTGTGTGTGTGTGTCTTACAGGTGAGTTGTGTGTGTCTTACAGGTGAGTGGTGTGTATCTTACAGGTGAGTGGTGTGTGTCTTACAGGTGAGTTGTGTGTGTGTGTGTGTGTGTGTGTGTGTGTCTTACAGGTGAGTGGTGTGTGTCTTATAGGTGAGTGATGTGTTGATGTGTGTGTGTCTTACAGGTGAGTGGTGTGTGTGTGTGTGTGTGTGTGTGTGTGTGTGTGTGCATGTGTGTGTGTGTCTTACAGGTGAGTGGTGTGTGTGTGTGTCTGTGTGTGTCTTACAGGTGAGTGGGGTGTGTGTGTGTGTGTGTGTGTGTGTGTGTGTGTGTGTGTGTCTTACAGGTGAGTTGTGTGTTGTTGTTGTGTGTGTGTGTGTGTGTGTGTGTGTGTGTGTGTGTGTGTCTTACAGGTGAGTGGTGTGTGTGTGTGTGTGTGTGTGTGTGTGTGTGTGTGTCTTACAGGTGAGTGGTGTGTGTGTCTTACAGGTGAGTGATGTGTGTGTGTGTGTGTGTGTGTGTGTGTGTGTGTGTGTCTTACAGGTGAGTTGTGTATTGGTGTGTGTGTGTGTGTGTGTGTGTGTGTGTGTCTTACAGGTGAGTGGTGTGTGTCTTACAGGTGAGTGATGTGTGTGTGTGTGTGTGTGTGTGTGTGTGTGTGTGTGTGTGTGTCTTACAGGTGAGTTGTGTGTTGTTGTTGTTGTGTGTGTCTTACAGGTGTGTGTGTGTGTGTGTGTGTGTGTGTGTGTCTTACAGGTGAGTTGTGTGTGTGTGTGTGTGTGTGTGTGTGTGTGTCTTACAGGTGAGTTGTGTGTTGTTGTTGTTGTTTGTGTGTGTGTGTGTCTTACAGGTGAGTGGTGTGTGTGTGTGTGTGTGTGTGTGTGTGTGTGTGTGTGTGTGTGTGTGTCTTACAGGTGAGTGGTGTGTGTCTTACAGGTGAGTGATGTGTGTGTGTGTGTGTGTGTGTGTGTGTGTGTGTGTGTGTGTGTGTGTGTGTCTTACAGGTGAGTTGTGTATTGGTGTGTGTGTGTGTGTGTGTGTGTGTGTGTGTGTGTGTGTGTGTGTGTGTGTGTGTGTGTGTGTGTGTGTCTTACAGGTGAGTGGTGTGTTTGTGTGTGTGTGTGTGTCTTACAGGTGAGTGGTGTGTGTCTAACAGGTGAGTGGTGTGTGTCTTACAGGTGAGTGATGTGTGTGTGTGTGTGTGTGTGTGTGTGTGTGTGTGTGTGTGTGTGTGTGTGTGTGTGTGTGTGTGTCTTACAGGTGAGTTGTGTATTGGTGTGTGTGTGTGTGTGTGTGTGTGTGTGTGTCTTACAGGTGAGTGGTGTGTGTGTGTGTGTGTCTTAAAGGTGAGTTGTGTGTTGTTGTTGTTGTGTGTGTCTTACAGGTGTGTGTGTGTGTGTGTGTGTGTCTTACAGGTGAGTGGTGTGTGTCTTACAGGTGAGTGGTGTGTGTGTGTGTGTGTGTGTGTCTTACAGGTGAGTGGTGTGTGTGTGTGTGTGTGTGTGTGTGTCTTACAGGTGAGTGGTGTGTGTGTGTGTGTGTGTGTGTGTGTGTGTCTTACAGGTGAGTGGTGTGTGTCTTACAGGTGAGTGGTGTGTGTGTGTGTGTGTGTCTTACAGGTGCGTTGTGTGTGTCTTACAGGTGAGTGGTGTGTATCTTACAGGTGAGTGGTGTGTGTCTTACAGGTGAGTTGTGTGTGTGTGTGTGTCTTACAGGTGAGTTGTGTGTGTGTGTGTGTGTGTGTGTGTGTGTCTTACAGGTGAGTGGTGTGTGTCTTACAGGTGGGTTGTGTGTGTGTGTGTGTGTGTGTGTGTGTGTGTGTCTTAAAGGTGAGTGGTGTGTGTGTGTGTGTGTGTGTGTGTCTTAAAGGTGAGTTGTGTGTTGTTGTTGTTGTGTGTGTCTTACAGGTGTGTGTGTGTGTGTGTGTCTTACAGGTGAGTGGTGTGTGTCTTACAGGTGAGTGGTGTGTGTGTGTGTGTGTGTGTGTGTGTGTGTGTGTGTGTGTGTCTTACAGGTGAGTGGTGTGTGTGTGTGTGTGTGTGTGTGTGTGTGTGTGTGTGTGTGTGTGTGTGTGTGTCTTACAGGTGAGTGGTGTGTTTGTGTGTGTGTGTGTGTCTTACAGGTGAGTGGTGTGTGTCTAACAGGTGAGTGGTGTGTGTCTTACAGGTGAGTGATGTGTGTGTGTGTGTGTGTGTGTGTGTGTGTGTGTGTGTGTGTGTCTTACAGGTGAGTTGTGTATTGGTGTGTGTGTGTGTGTGTGTGTGTGTGTGTCTTACAGGTGAGTGGTGTGTGTCTTACAGGTGAGTTGTGTGTGTCTTACAGGTGAGTGGTGTGTGTCTTATAGGTGAGTGGTGTGTGTGTGTCTTACAGGTGAGTGGTGTGTGTCTTACAGGTGAGTGGTGTGTGTCTTACAGGTGAGTGGTGTGTGTGTGTGTGTGTGTGTGTGTGTGTGTGTGTGTGTGTGTCTTACAGGTGAGTTGTGTATTGGTGTGTGTGTCTTACAGGTGAGTTGTGTATTGGTGTGTGTGTGTGTCTTACAGGTGAGTTGTGTGTTGTTGGTGTGATGACAGTTAAGGCATTTCTTGCTGCGTTGTGTTTTGCTTCTCTTTTATTTCTCCCTGTGGCTGGAGGATAGCGCGTGCCATCCACAACTGCTGTACAGCTAAACCTAAACAAAGATTTATCAACACATTATCATCATTCTAAAGATATTCAACACAATCTTTGTATTCAGTTATTGTGTAGTTTGTGTAGAACAACTACATACGTTTTAATGTGGCTCGGTCCCTCTGTGGGTCCTTCTTCATATTGAACTGTGAGCGCATTCTTCTGTCCGTATTCATTCAGTTTAGAGACATAAGTATCTGACAGAGTTTCCATGAAAACAATCTCTTAACAACTCCCAAAGGCCTCTGATAAAAGTTACACAATGCAGTAATGACAGCTGATCAGTAATCTATAAGAACTGAGGGTTTAATGTGGACTGCACGGATGCTAGTCACAGCAGAACTGTAACCAGTTTCATGCTAACTTTCATTTTCTTCATATTCAGCAGAGTAAGTTTCGATTTCCGCGTCCTGACGTCATCACTAAACACATACACGACCAATCAGATTGCGCGAAGCCTGACATCTCAGTGACGTCATCAAAAGCTTCACCCAGTTTCTTTTACATAGACAATTAAATAATGTATAAACATAAAACACATATACAGGCTTTGCAGCTGAGCAGTCACAAAAAAATAGTTTTGACCTGATATTACCTATATAAATATACATGCTTTACATTAAGACAGCATCATAAACACCAGAATAGAAATAAAATATCTTTAATTATTTTGATACACTAAAAATAAAAGCATGAATATTAAGCAGAAAGAATGTTGATGTCGTCTAGTCGTCGTGATCAGCAGACGTGTCACCCGGACAGTTTGCCTTCAGGTCTTCTTCATCTGATGAAGGACAACATTTCTGCTTTAACTTGTCAGACGTGATACAAATCTACATCATACAGCAAATAATCGCTTTTATTAGCTATGTGTAGTTTTTATATGTAGTTATCTGACCTTAATCTAGTTAAAAAACACACACAATTTATATACAATACAACTGTTGAGATCAAATAAAGACTGGCTTAAAACGCTAGTAATTTATTTGAAATAAGACTGTACATTCTGATTGGATATAGCTGTTGTTTTGTTCTATCACACATTATATACATCAGTGATGTACAGTGACCTTGTGTGTATTATGCATTAACATTACCATTGTATGCTGTCCCACACCATATGCAGTAAGAATGAACTTCTCGTAGATACGATGTGAGAAAGTGAAGCTTGTCTGAAGGCTGTAAAGGAAAATAAGAATGTGAAGATCTTCAGAGTATTTTAAAGAAACGTCATGTTTGGTTGATACTCACGATCAGTTCCTCCTCATCCTCACTGTCATCGGTTTCGTCTTCCTCCTGAAGCTCAGACTCTTCATCTTTGATGACTTCAGGCCAGTACCAGCTGTCCCTCGGAACAGTTATACCCTAAAATCGAGAAAATGACATTCATTCAATATATTTAGAACAAGGTTCATTTACAAAGTCATGTTAATATTTTATTATAAATTTTTGAATCAAAGATGTCAGAGAATATTCAGAATTTATTATAGTTGAGGAGGAAAATGTTTATTTCATAACCTTCTGACCGTCGAGTTGTTCACAGGCCCGTTGACTCTTCTTCAGGTCTGTAAGTGTTTGACGTTCTTCTCTTTCTGTTCGTTTACGCACTCTGTGTGTTAAATATGAACAAATTGACATCTTAACCCAATAAAGACACAAAGAAAACAGAAGCTTGATCTGACATCACACACCTGAAATCCTCCATAGATTTCTTCTCCACCTGCTGTTTCATTTGCACCTTTTTTCTGTAATTCTGAAGTTCCGCTTCAGCTTTTCTTTTCTTCAGTTCTTCCATTCCAATCCCACCTCTGTCTAAAAATCACTGTGTGTTAAACCTTTAATCTTTAATCGATGAAACAATGAGAAGATGAAAAACACTTACCAGTTTTAATATTCAAAGGAACGGGCTCTACTCGTCCAGCACCTGCAGCACCACAACAATGAAATGTCAGAGTAACGCTTTCACAGCAAAACAAACAAATCAAAGCATTCCAACACAATCGTTTTAACATTTAGTGTAAATAAAAAGGTAAGCTGTCACTTATGAATTATATTATTTCTCATTATATACTTTAAATGATCTCATTGCTCAGTATATACTTTAAATGATCTCATTGCTCAGTATATACTATAATATGATCTTATTGCTCAGTATATACTATAATATGATATCATTGCTCAGTATATACTCTAATATGATCTTATTGCTCAGTGAATAGTTTAAATAATTTTATTGCTCAGTATATACTTTAAATAATCTCATTGCTCAGTATATACTATAATATGATCTTATTGCTCAGTATATACTATAATATGATCTTATTGCTCAGTATATACTATAATATGATCTCGTTGCTCAGTATATACTATAATATGATTTTATTGCTCAGTATATACTATAATATGATCTTATTGCTCAGTATATACTTTAAATAATCTCATTGCTCAGTATATACTATAATATGATCTCATTGCTCAGTATATACTATAATATGATCTCATTGCTCAGTATATACTATAATATGATCTCATTGCTCAGTATATACTATAATATGATCTCATTGCTCATTATATACTATAATATGATCTTATTGCTCAGTATATACTATAATATGATATCATTGCTCAGTATACATTATAATATGATCGTATTGCTCAGTATATACTATAATATGATCGTATTGCTCAGTATATACTATAATATGATATCATTGCTCAGTATATACTATAATATGATCTCATTGCTCAGTATATACTTTAAATGATCTCATTGCTCAGTATATACTTTAAATGATCTCATTGCTCAGTATATACTATAATATGATATCATTATACTTTAAATGATCTTATTGCTCAGTATATACTTTAAATGATCTCATTGCTCAATATATACTTTAAATGATCTCATTGCTCAGTATATACTATAATATGATATCATTATACTTTAAATGATCTTATTGCTCAGTATATACTTTAAATGATCTCATTGCTCAGTATATACTTTAAATGATCTCATTGCTCAGTATATACTATAATATGATCTTATTGCTCAGTATATACTATAATATGATCTCGTTGCTCAGTATATACTATAATATGATCTCGTTGCTCAGTATATACTTTAAATGATCGCATTGCTCATTATATACTATAATATGATCTCATTGCTCAGTATATACTATAATATGATCTCATTGCTCATTATATTCTATAATATGATCTCATTGCTCAGTATATACTATAATATGATCTCGTTGCTCAGTATATACTATAATATGATCTCGTTGCTCAGTATATACTTTAAATGATCGCATTGCTCATTATATACTATAATATGATCTCATTGCTCAGTATATACTATAATATGATCTCATTGCTCATTATATTCTATAATATGATCTCATTGCTCAGTATATACTATAATATGATCTCATTGCTCAGTATGCACTATAATATGATCGTATTGCTCAGTATATACTATAATATGATCGTATTGCTCAGTATATACTATAATATGATATCATTGCTCAGTATATACTTTAAATGATCTCATTGCTCAGTATATACTTTAAATGATCTCATTGCTCAGTATATACTATAATATGATATCATTATACTTTAAATGATCTTATTGCTCAGTATATACTTTAAATGATCTCATTGCTCAGTATATACTTTAAATGATCTCATTGCTCAGTGTATACTTTAAATGATCTCATTGTTCAGTATATACTTTAAATTATCTGACGCCTAAGACTAAAAATAATGAACATTTTTGTCTTTTAAAACAATTGAAAAAGATCAGTGATTTCACAAGAAAGCCTAAATGCTGGAGGTAACAGTCGAGCATTACTGGCCTTCTTTGCCGAGTCCTTGTCCTGCTTTATATCCCATCTTCTGCAGTAATGTAAAGCCTTTATTCTGAGAACTGATGGAACTCTGCAGCGCTGCTTCTCGACTCTCCTGCTCCTGTTCTCTAAAACTCTTCTGACGGTTTTTAATGTTCTTCTCTTTGTGTAGGCTTTCCTTTATAATGGCTTCCTTCACACGTTTAACCATCGGAACTCCAGGCCGAACATCTGGACTGTTCATTCATAACATATAAAAACATTAAATATCAAAACATTACATATCAAAATATTAAATATCAAAATACTAAATATCAAAACATTCTAAATAAAAACATTAAAAATAAAAATATTAAATATCAAAACATTACATATCAAAATATTAAATATCAAAATACTAAATATAAAAACATTATAAATAAAAACATTAAAAATAAAAACATTAAATATCAAAATACTAAATATCAAAACATTATAAATAAAAATATTAAAAATAAAAACATTAAATATCAAAATACTAAATATCAAAACATTATAAATAAAAACATTAAATATCAAAACATTACATATCAAATTATTAAATTTCAAACTACTAAATATAAAAACATTAAACATCAAAATATTATAAATCTAAACATTTCATATCAAAATATTTAATATAAATACATTTCATATCAAAATATTTAATATAAAAACATTAAATATCAAAACATTAAAAATCTAAACATTTCATATCAACATATTTAATATAAAAACATTAAATATCAAAACATTAAAAATCTAAACATTTCATATGAAAATATTTAATATAAAAACATTAAATATCAAAACATAAAAAATCTAAAATTTCATATCAAAATATTTAATTTCAAGACATTAAATATCAAAACATTAAAAATCTAAACATTTCATATCAAAATATTTAATATAAAAACATTAAATATCAAAACATTAAAAATAAAAAAATGTCTTATCAAAATATTTAATATAAAACATTAAAAATCGAAACATTAAATATCATAACATTTCACATCAAAAGACATTGGTTGAACAGTAATGTGTTGTTATTGTCATGATATAAACTATGACATTTATATTTTGCTGATCTAAAACGAACAGAGCAACATGTAACTGTCCAAACTAAACGAGAGGAAATGTTCTAGTAAAATATAAGAACTCACATTTGCTTGAGAAAGGCGTCAGACATATAGTCATCTTCATCTTCAGCCATTTGTGCTTTTAATTAAAGCGTTAAAGATTAATAAGAGATCTTTCACACGTTTGAATTCTCTCCGTGTGTTTGTTTGTTCCGCTCCACAAATGTGTCCGGCTGGACCCCGGAGCTCCTGTTAATGTGTCCGGCTTCAGCTCTTTTAATACAAATAAACTTAATAAACAATAATATAACAATAAATATCATAATAATAATAACATAGTAAACATAATAAACAATAATATAATAATAAACATCAGAATAATAATAATATAATAATAAACATAATAAACATCAGAATAATAATAATATAATAAACATAATAAACAATAATATAATAATAAACATAATAAACAATAATATAATAATAAACATCAGAATAATAATAATAATATAATAAACATAATAAACAATAATATAATAATAAACATCAGAATAATAATAATATAATAATAAACATAATAAACAATAATATAATAATAAACATCAGAATAAAAATATAATAATAAACATAATAAACATCAGAATAATAATAATATAATAAACATAATAAACAATAATATAATAATAAACATCAGAATAATAATATAATAATAAACATTATAAACAATAATATAATAATAAACATCAGAATAATAATAATAATATAATAAACATAATAAACAATAATATAATAATAAACATCAGAATAATAATATAATAATACACATCAGAATAATAATAATATAATAATAAATATAATAAACAACAATATAGTAATAAACATCAGAATAATAATATAATAATAAACATGATAAACAATAATATATTAAATATACGAATAATAATATAATAATAAACATAAAAAAACAATAATATAATAATAAACATCCGCCTAATAATATAATAATAAACATAATAAACAATAATATAATAATAAACATAAGAATAATAATATAATAATAAACATAATAAACAATAATATAATAATAAACATCAGAATAATAATATAATAATAAACATAATAAACAATAACATAATAATAAATATCAGAATAATAATATAATAATAAACATCAGAATAATAATATAATAATAAACATAATAAACAATAATATAATAATAAACATCAAAATAATAATAAACATAATAAACAATAACATAATAATAAATATCAGAATAATAATATAATAATAAACATAATAAACAATAACATAATAATAAATATCAGAATAATAATATAATAATAAACATAATAAACAATAATATTATAATAAACATCCGCCTAATAATATAATAATAAACATCAGAATAATAATATAATAATAAACATCAGAATAATAATATAATAATAAAGATCCGCCTAATAATATAATAATAAACATAATAAACAATAATATAATAATAAACATCAAAATAACAATGGAAAACCTTTAAAATTATTTGGCATTAAGTGGTTTAGGGTTGCAATGTCAGGGACCCCCAAATGTTTTTGACTCTTTGTGAGGACTCCATTCTAAATATACAATCTATATAACATTATATAAGAGTATATAACTCTTTAAATATTATAAATATTTATATTATAAATATTTATATATATTATAGAAAGACATATATCATGTAAAAATGGGTATAAATTGGGGTAGTCGTGGCCTGGTGGTTCTTGTTTGACTCGCCGGTGTCAAAAAATGGTCTCAAAAGGACACAGAGTCCCAGCTAGATTACAATTCTTGATTAAAAAGTTGTTATTGAGATATCTTGATTTTTTCTGTTAATCTGCATAGCTTGTTTCACATCTTGTTAAATCCATGAAAATAATAAACATTTGCGAAGAATATAAACAAAATGAAAGTTTTACATGGTTTTAAGCTTGATGAAACAAACAGGCCAGCATGTGCTTTAAAACACTTATTGCAATAGCAATCATACTGCAATATTATATTTATATTGAAAAATCCCTTAAGAAATCTGATTCTATTTTTGTGGGAAGCCTTTTATTTTAACAAAAGTGTAATGTTTTATTAAATATACTTGTATATATACAAAACAGAACAGTTAGGTCAAACATCATATAATTTGAATGTATTTTATAACAAAGGTTTCAAGATATGGAATCCAAATGTCGCTTTCTTCTCTCTTTAAAGTTTTTTAAATTGGCAATGCAAGATTTTAATGTTGGAATTTATGCGCTGCATTTAACCAATCCAAGTGAACACACACACAGAATCTATCTTTTACTTATGTAAATACTCTAATTTGAATCTTGAATAGGATTACATGACTAAAGTTGTAATCTACTCAAAACAGCATTAGTATGAAGAGCTTCACACGGTTGATATTGTTTATCAGTCTGCTGAGAATGATTTGCACAATTTGTTTGAATAAATAGAACTTTATTTTCAGCCTGTCATACATTAGCACAAAATTTGTATTTTCATTTATTTTTATAGGTTGTTAAACAATACATTTAATAAAAGACTTTGTAAACTTTCAAAACACCGATATAATATACAATAAAATCTAATTTTTACTTCTATTTCTTTTTACTCAAAGCAGCATATTTAATAACAACAATATCATATAAACCTTTCCTTTCTCATAAAATGCAACATTTCTATTCAGATTTTACCTAAAACAAAATAATTATCATGACTGCAATGTTGATGTTGGTCAGAATCAGATCACACATTCACTCTGAATTGAAATGTAATACAAGTGCAAAAAATCTATTTCTAAACGATGACTGAAATAGATTCCGGTAAATCTACACTAAACGCTTGATATTAAATTACATTCGTTTAATTCACAGACACACTGACACATTCTGCAGAGGGACACGAGTAAACAAGTCAGTCGATATAATAACTAGTATGGTCATTCTGTTAATATATATAGCAATATTAAACGTCTGTCTATATATTTAAGGCTATATGACACGCTAAATTCATCATGTATTAAACCTAAGGAGAAGCCGTCCAGGTACTTCATGTGGAAAACTTTGCAAAAATCTTTATGCTTTTGGTTAATACGGTTATAGGCACACAGCCCATTATAATACACCATTCTGATATATGTGTGATATGTCAAAATAAAACAGATCTGCATAAAACATAATTCTACAATGGCTCATATCAGTGAGTGTACATTTACATTCAGGTGCTCTACTAAATTACATCTTGATTATTTATTCAAACCTTATTAGTTACTTGGCTTTGAATTGTATAGATTCAAAGTTCTTCACTTTCCGATGTGGCCTGTAATTTAGAGAATTTGATGGGACCGCCATCACTCGTAGAAAAAGTTGATTTTATATCCAGACCCTGTTCGCTCAAAGCTGCGTATCGGCCTCCGGTCAGCTGTGTTTTCTTCATGGGTGGATGGACGTGCTGATACCACTGAGCTACAGAAAAGAAAACCTTTTAGCTTCTCCATTTAGTGCTGCAAACTGGCAAAGTGCAGTGATCATGCCTCACCATATATGTCTAATCTGGCCGTGCACGATGTGATGCCGGCTTCATTTTTCGCAGATACCGTGTACCAGCCAGCGTCCTCTTTCGTAGTTGGTTGAATCAGAAGACAAACATATCCTGTGGTGTCCTGATGCATGCTGGGATGTCAAGAGAAACAAATGGAGAGAATGATGGTGTTTTTAATTTACCGACAGATCAAGTGGGATCTTGGGATGTTTATTGTCTCACCTCAGTCTTTCTTTCGAGTGAGAGATTGTGTCATTATCTTTTTTCCAGTAAATGACCGGATATGGCATTCCCATCACCCTGCACTCCAGGCGCACTGGCGCTCCCTCTGCTACACCCGTGTTCTGTAGCTTCTCCACGAACTGTGGTGACTGTTTCATCTCTTTCTCTGCATGAAAGAAGAAACAGATTTTAGTGTTTCAGTAGAACCTTCTGTAAGGACAATGACAGAGAGAGCCGGATCTCACCCACGACTCTCAGCTCAAGACAGAAAGAACTCTGGCCCGCTTTATTTGATGCAATGCAGGTGTACGTGCCATCGTCGGCTTGAGTCAGAGGATCAATAACTAGAGAATGAATGCCATTTTCTCTCACCAGCATCCGATGGTTTACGTCAGGATATATGGGCTTTCCGTTGAGGAGCCACATGATCTCTGGATGAGGTAATCCACTAACCTGCACAGCAGAGCAGAAGACAGAAACATCTCCAGCTCGTATCTCTGCTTTGTTGGATTTTTCAGATTGTTTTCATACCTTGCAGTCTAACCGACAGAGACGGCCTTCGTGAGCCAACATGTCTCCTGGTGCTTGTAGAAAGTGAGGACGAAAGAATCGCTCCTGCGTCGGCTCTCCTTCCACCTCCTGTACACGCGCTCGAACTCTAGGTGACACAAGCACATAATGCACACAAGATTAATCCAGAGCGAGCTAAAACCCTATAAACACAAAACATACACTTCGATTAAAACTGAGGAATGTCTGATTATACATTTCTATTTTTGTTTCTTATTTAGTCAGAATTTCTTAACAATCAATCCCTTTTTATAGTCCCAGTAAAGATACAACCAAAACTGTTCTTCTATAGCATGATATATGATTTTTATTAAAAAAAACTGCACTGATGATGTTACTCACCTCTGAGAGTGAACCACAGGCCGGTTTCGCACAGGACCAGTCTGAACAATCAAGTGTCCCGAACAGCTTATCCTGCCCTAATGAATGAAAGACAAAGACAAACATGAATACCCCGCCATGAAGATTTGGATTGACAGTGTGATGCAGTCAGTCACCTGTGGATTTGCTGCCATGACTGTATAATTTCCATCATCATCACTGGTAGAAGCTTCTATGTGTAAAGAACATGTTCCATCACCTTCTCTGATCTTCTGATAGTGTTCGTTCTTCTTTAAAATCTGTTTTCCATCCTTAAACCAATAGACCTGAGAAGAAACAAACAAATTCTGCATATGAAACACACATTTTCTTGTACATTATTATTCACAGAGATGAATTTTAGAATGTGGACTGATATTGTTTCTGATGCGATAAATTCATGTTGTGTTCACCTTTGGGATTGGAATTCCTACAACTTTACAGGTAAATGTGACGGGAGCTCCCTCCACAGCCCGGAAATGTTTGAGTTTCTTGTCAAAGATGGGTGCAATACATTTTCCCGTGGGAATTTCATCGTGTTGAACCTCATCGTCTGACTCTTCCACCGGTGTTCTCTCCAAACGAAACTCAATCTCGCTCAAAAGTCTCTGCTCAAAGTTTGACACCTTGTATTCCTACAAAAAACATTAGGTTTATCCTAAAGTTCTGTATATATAAACAGCTCTTCGTGTCACTCTAAATTTATTTTAAGCAGTCACTGACATGTCGAAAAATAACCCTTGACAGCAGACTGTTGCTATGGTGATGACTGTGTCGAGATGTTCTGCATGTCTGTTTGTGTATTTGTGTACTTTTATAGGACACACATGCTGAAAAGCTTAAAGGAGGGGTATCAGTAGGAGCTGTTTTATGCATTATAGGTGCTTAAGACAGTTGAACATGTTGAGTTGTCATGTTCAACATAATCCATTTGTTAAAAACCTAGTTAAATGCACGGCATTGCATTTTGGTGCTCAATACATTCCCCCAAAACACGTTTTGGAAAGGTTCTTTCAAATATTCAACCTATCGCCGTCAATACAAATTTTGGCCATTCGTTCTCTTAGTTATGTACACGCTCCAATCATAGATCTCAGAAGAGTACGAGAATCAGCTCGTACATTCAGGGAGACAGTCCTCCACATGAAGAGATTGGTCAGGAGTGCTGCTCGGCCTTTTTTTGGAAAACAGTCATAAAGCTGTAACTGTCTTATGTTATTGTGAGTAAACCAATGACTTTTCGGAGATATGAACAATGTGATTCTACACTAAAGATACCCATGAATAACATAAGAGTGGCAGAAACGGCCTGTGATACCCCTCCTTTAACAGAGAGAAACTGTGTCCTGTAACTTAGGCTTTTCATGAATGTTGTCACTTCTATTTATACAACAAAACGCTTTACTGCGTCACAAACACGGATTCACATTTCATGAAATTTCTTTCTAACCGAGGTCAAGCCTAACCAAGCATGTATTTTGTAGAATGCAACTTGAAACAGTTTTGACATTTAGTCAGCATGTTGTCATGTTTATTCTTTTGTGATCCTAATACAGTATTAGTTCTGGATTAAAATGACAATGAATTACATGTACATGACTTCACACTGATAATGATCCATGCAACAGAATAAATGGATGACAATGATTTAACAGATGATAAAACTAACGTTGAATTAAAGTGCTCCTGATGTACCTCATGATAGTTAATGACAGTCGCAGTCGGAACGTTTGATCCGAGCGGCCGGCTCACCTCCCCTCCATAATTCAGCTTCTATGGAGGAGAATGAGGATGAGGATGTAAACACAAACATCAGTCACACATCATGACAAATGTGTGTGTGTTACTCTGACACAATTTATAGTAAGTATGATGGACACATGTTAGAACATAAACAACATACAACATACATAGACCATAAACAAATACTGTCGATTTATAGATGTTTCATTTTATCAACAGCTCGATTAGTACAACATTTATCATACAAGACATGCAGAGCGAGTTTTTCTTTTAACGTAAAGAGATTTCTGTATGATGGGTGTTTGGAGGGCAGGAGTTATAAACGTGTGTATTAAAATGTATATATATATTATATGTTTATATTAAACTTTTTAAATTGACTTCTGCATCTGAAACAGCATACCTAGTACATACTGATTCATAACACCTTGAGTTTTGCATTGTTCTCTATTCACTGAAATGTTCAGTTCGGCAGGTGATCACGTTTTATGATTCTGTGATAAAAATCTGTGATTTAAATGTGGGTCGGTTGTGGCCGGGTGGGAACTTTTAAGCAGAAGGTTGCTGGTTTGATTCCCAGTGCCGGCAGGCAATGACTGACGTGCCCTTGAGTGCCCATCTGCAGTGATATCTGTTCACTACTTGTAAGTCACTTTTCATTAAAGTGAGTTCCAAAAGAATAAATATAAAATGTAAAATTCTGGACACACACAGACAAAGTGATGAGCCCTGATTCCTTTCAATACATTTTACCTGCTGTCCAAAATGAAGGGTTTCATCTTTAAACCGTAGTTTTTTTTCAATATCTTTCATCAGAGTTTCTTTGGTGTCTCGTATGTCCTCCTCTGACAAGGAACGGAGACCCCTCTGATTCTTCTTCAGTGTACCTTGAGGTCTGTTTGTAGAACAGTACCACGAAAAACACAATGTTATTGTCTTACTTTGCAAGTTATTCAGTTAATGATTTTTGCAAAATGCATATATTGTATAATAAACAAAAATGAGACCAGAAGAACACTCCATACTCACCCGGGAGGAGCTCTCTTAGGCAGTCCCATGGCATTAGTGGGAGGTGATGTTGGAAGAGAGGGTAGGACAGAACTGAGGAAGGCCACTGGATTTTGGATGGGACTTGGGGTGGAGCTGCTTGAGGTCGGTGAGGAAGCCTGCGGTGGTGACTGAGGTCTAAAAGCAAACATTGAGTTCGCTAGGGAAGGAGGAGGTGAGCAAACATATGCTGGAGGGCTTCTTGGACATTCCAGTATCCTTGTTGGTAATTTTCTTGGGGATGGGGCAAACTGATTAATGGGTGACGTCAGCTCCCGTGGGGATTTTGGGAAGATCTGTGCTGCTAACTGATGGAGCATCGGAACAGGGGACTCTGTTGGAGAAGGACTCCTGACAGGAGACACATTCTGGGTAGCAATGAATTCCTTTGGTCTTGTGTAGTTGAAGCTATTGGCAGGAATAGTCTGGATGGAGTTCAACGGTTGAGCAGACACTGGAGGTGACGTGATCTTACTTGTCTGTGGAGGAAAAACACTCTGAGATTTTAAGGGTGAGGCGTTGCCGGGGTGAGTAATGGGGGTGGTGTATACCTTAGTTACAGTGTTGTTTACTGCTGCTGCATTAGGTGTTACCAGGGCCTGTGTTTTAGCAACAGTCATGTCTGTTTCATGGATGGAAACAGAGTTCATCTGCAGACTAGGTGTCATGTTTATTTGAGATATGTGAGTGGGGGGACTAATGGGAGAGATATTGACCATACTGTTGGAGTTTGGCCGGGTGGTTAAGGCCGTGATAAACTGATTTGTTGGAGCCATATGGATGATGGGAGCAGTCGGATCCGGGCTGAATGGAATCATTGGATCTACTGGAGACATGTTTAGCTGAGGCACTGGTGAGATGAGATTAGAGGCAGGTTGCATCACTGTCGTTTGGGTTATGAAGGAAGTGGGAACCACATTCGGTGGAATACTTTTTAATACAGCAGCAGATACATATGGTTGAGGAGTTTGGGGGCTGTTGAAGAAAGATGGGGCTAATGGACTAAGCTGAGGTAAGGATGCACTCAACTGGTGTACAGGTGCTATAGGCTGTACAGGGACAGATTCAGAAATCAACTGTGAAACTGGGCCAGAGTTCAAGATATGAGGAGTTCTGACCTGTGAAGACACTAAGTTTGGAGGCGACTGAACTGGTACAAAACTTGTTCTGTCTGAATGTGGAGACTCTTGACTTGGGGAGACTTTGTCCTGCTGCTGTTCCAGGAGCACCTGATTGTGAAGAATCTGAAGTTGCACCGGGTCTCTAGTATGAAATACAAACAAAGATGTTATATATATGTTATACAGTGTGTTGTATTTATTTTAGTACAATGAAGTTCTACAAAGAGGGTACTTACAGCTTTGGTTTAGCCAACACTGGTGGTGGTGCTTTGATGGATGACATGTATGTTTCATCTTCTTCTTCATCCTCTGGAAGTTTAAAGGTCACTCGGAGACCTACTCGAGAACTGGAGCGTGATTCATTGTGATTGACTGACACCCTCTCAGATCTGGTCTTGAGGCAGGAGGTTGGAGGATCGGGTAGGGGCTTAAGAGGTGGATGCTCGTTGTGGTTAACAAAGTTTTTAATGACAGAAGGGCTGGGGGTTGAGTTTGGGATGTTTTGTGATGATTCATTGTAGACATCCATGTCAGAGCTATTGGCAAAGGCAGATCCATTGGAGGGATTTTGAATCACTTCAACTGAAGGTTTAAAACCAGAGTTGCTTGAATATAAGTGTAATGTGGAAGAGTTGAGAGGTTGGTGTTTTGAGTCAGAGGTCGGCGTCTCGAAGCGAGGAACACTGAAGCTGAGTGGCTCTAGATGAGGTAAACTAGATCTGAATGAATCCGAATGGAGCTGTCCAATACTAAGAGGGTTAAGACTAGGCAGGCTTGCTGTTAGGTCACGTCGAAGTACGCTTGAGTTAAGAGAATCCGATTTACGTGTTCCTGTGTTCTGAGGGTCCAACTGTGTCGAGCCTGAGCTCAAGGGTTCAAGAGAAACCATACTGGAGTGAAGTTTGTTGTTAAATGGAGAAACGTCTACTTCACACTTCAAAGATGATGTCATCAGATCCGTGGTTGGAACATTCTGATGACAGGGTTGAAACATTGGGCTTGTTTCTTTGGTGCTCTTATTGTTGCATCCTACAGACACACAAACGTTCATCAAAACATGATCTACAGATAATAAGCACACCCAATAACCAAAAAGAACAATACCTTTCACCCTCAGCACTGCCATATTGGAGATTGTGCCATATTTATTGCTAGCTGTGCAAGTGAATGTTCCAGAATCCTCTGGAAAGACCTCCGCAATAACCAGGGTGCAGATCTCCTCTAAATATAATTGAGCTTTTTAGTGTCATGAAATGTTTAGCACTACTAAAATTCAACAGTATTGACCTCTACTTACCAGATTCAGTCATGGACCTGGGTTCTGGAAGAAAAATGGACATTTATGGATTGTCCACAGCAAAACAGTTTATGATTTAGAATAATTTGTGCATGAATTCTGCTGTTAAAGTGAACTTTCAACAATAGTATTGTGAGCTACAAACATACTCTTCTGGAGAATCCTGAAGTCTGGAGAGTCATCTACTAGTGTTCCCTCTCTGTACCAGTCCACTTTAGGAGAGGGAATACCTTTCACACGACATTCCAAAACCACCAGCTGGCCCTCCTGTGCCAGAACATCCTGAAGATTCTGTAACACATCACAAGCAATTATTATAGATGGAAAAATCTGTATGACACAATTAATCCTCCAGAGGATTTTTCAATCTGAAGTCTTTTTATTTATGTGGAGTTCTGACTGGTTTGTTACTGGGCACACCTATCCATGACATTCTGCCTCCTGGGTATATTCATTCTTTTCCTCTGAGTGTGTGAGTGTGTGTGTGTGTGTGTGTGTGTGTGTGTGTGTGTGTGTGTGTGTGTGTGTGCGTGTGCGTGTGCGTATGCGTGTGCGTTCTCGTGTGCGCTTGTCAGACTGACTTTAAATGCACATGTGCTGTTTCTACCTTTGTAAAAACAGGAGCTGCCATTATGGGCCTTACATCAAAGTTTTGAAGAAAACTACTGCTGCCATTTAGATTCTGAGGAGAGAAACACACACACAAACCATAAGAAAGTGTCTGTTATGAGAAACCAGAATTGAGTTTGTTTACTGACCTCCGTGTTGCTCTGTTGTATATCAGATATATCTGGAGGTGAGGCTGGATATTCCGTCAGATGGGTTGGTGTTGGACTGGGCTCTGCTTCTGGTGTCTGTGGGTCTTCTATGGGTTCTAGTTCAGCCATTTGAGAGCTAATAAGCTCACAAGTAAGATTTTGTGTTTCTTCTTGCACAGAAGTTGGGTCAAAGGTCATCTGGGTGTGAGATGCTGAAGCTGCTGACTGTTCGGGGTTGGAGATCACAGTTGGTGTTGAGTCTTCAGAAGAGGTGTCAAGTGTAACTGAGATCTCATCAATCCGAGGTGAATCTGCCCTTTTTTGATGTCTGAAACAGGGTGTATAATGACATACGATCACACTTTTATGAAAACACATTTATTAAAGTTCTGTTCTTTAGATGATAAATCTTCACACTAACTGGGTTTGAATGTTTTGTTCTCCCTCAGAATCTGATGATGATGCACCTTTAAGAAGTTAAAAACACAAACTTAAATGCTTGTTCCTTACTGTTAGCTGCTCAGATTCTTTAAGAGATTCTTTGTCCTCACCCTCAATGTAGATTTCTGCCGACGTTGAGTCGGTACCGTAGAAGTTGGAGGCAAAGCAGGAATATCGGCCCGTGTCTTCTTCAAATGCTTCAGTGATGATTAAAGAGTGTCTATCTCCAACACTGATGATCTGAATATCAGGACTGTTTTCCAGCTCTTTACCCTCACAAAACCATCTGAAATACGGCAGAACATAACCTCAGATTGCCAAGAGCAGACACTAAATTCAACACACAATCATTCAATGAGAAAGAGTGGACACATCTATCATAAAATCATCACAATGAAAGTCACAGACACACGATTTCAAACCATACGACTACGGTACATCAATATTTTACCATATTCAACATCACAGAAACTATTCACTATTCAAGGTCTTTAATAAGTCTTAATAAATCAATTGATCAGCAAACACTCCAACTAATTTTAATAGATGGTAGATCAGAATAGATCTCAATTGAAACCCAAACCATGCAAATATTACAATACTGAAATAAATCCTAACAGCCTTATAGTCTCACCTTTTGTGAAAGCTTGAGATCATCAAAAAGAAACCTTGTCCCTTAGTTTAAAGCAACCGATTCATTCGTGCGCTGTGACTGGTACATGACTGAAATGTGTTGAGTTCATTCATTTCTAATGAGTAAGACCCGGCTTTAGAAGTCTGAGTTGTGTGTGTGGGTGAGTGTGTGTGCTCACAACTGCACCTGTTCCTTTATATAACTCACACAATCTGAAATAAACTCGAAACCCTAGTTTAACCGTGAAATTTGTCGTAACATGTACATGCCTTCATTTAGCCAATTATTAGCCAATAGATTGATCTGACATTATCTTACACTTTGACAAAAAGTATGTGACAGCACAACAGAGACTTGACATAAACCGAAGAAAATACATTTTAGAATATCTTTGGCAAAGATGACACACGATCTTAAGGTGTGATCTTCGAGCGTCAGAGAGTCCAAAGACACCTTGCCTTTAAATGTTTGTGTGTGTGTGTGTGTGTGTGTGTGTGTGTGTGTGTGTGTGTGTGTGTGTGTGTGTGTGGTTAAAGAGATGATCTAATGATTGTGACATCACAGTCAGCTGGGGGAACATAACACACAACTGAACACAGCTGTCACAACACTTCATGTGTCATACACTCGCTGAAAAAAGCCTGCGTTTCCTTGACCTGTCAGTGTGGGAAGTTTGCTTTGAATTGTGTTACACTTCCATTTCAGAAATGACAACCCGCTTCACATTTCATAAAAAAAACTGTTTTTCTATGTAAGGGGCAGATGTTGAACTGGAGCTATAGGTATAGAACTGTTATCTTGCTCATTTTCAGTAATCTCACAAAGCGTGAGGGTTTCATGTTGGTCTGAACCAACATGTATGAGAAGAAACACTCTTAAAGAACATATTACAATTCTACAGTGGCAAAAGAGTTATTCATTCAAACATTCTCAAGGAACCACTTCTTATCTGTTTAAACTCTGAAGATCTTCGTCATAGGAAAGATGTTTAAGGTTCCTGATTTCACACAGATTCAAAAAGAATATTTTAAGAGGTTCTCAGATGTTCTGATGTTTGACACCAAGTGACATGAAAAATGAGTGAAAGGATGAAAGCATTCATAAAAAGAAGAAACCTTCAAGTTTTTATAAGACATTGTGTGACTTTAACCCCAAAACCAAACCCATATCCTTCTTCTCAGAGTATCAGACGCATTTCCAGGAAAAATAACAAACCAAAGTCTACTGAGAATCAACAGAATTTATTCTTCTGAACTGAGATGAGGATCTCATCAGGTTTACTGATGGTCACAGCATCACATTTCTAATGCTGTAAAATTAGAACGGCTGAGGTCAGACTGTATGCTCAACTTTCATCTTTGTGCTGAAAACATGATGAACTAGATTTTAATTCGCTGTCAAACACTGAGTCTCTCTGGTGCTTTCTCACTGGCTCCTGTCAAAGCTCCACCCCAAATGTCTTTCTAGATTTGTCTTGGGATCCTCTCATATGTAAAATCCTCAAGACCAAAATAATGTGACGCAAGACAAAAATAAAGCCTGAGGTTAAAAAGTTTCTGAAGGAATTCTGATCTTCAGATTAGAGGAAATTATGTGTTTCTCAACCTGCACCATAAAAATACTACATCCAGACAATAGGCTTGATAAGCAACATCATAACTAACACAAACTAATGTTCAGAATGAGGAAACATTGACTTAAAAAGATTTCTGAGACATAGGACAGTCATCATTTATTCATCATCATGTCATTGGTTTCTTTCTTGTGCAAAACACAACTGAAAATATTCCAAAGAATATTGATAATGTCTTTTGTGGTTTACAGAAGAAACAGTTACATACATGGACTAAATGATGACGGAATTTAGATTCTTGCGGATCGTTATGTTTAACATCTCTATATTTTGGGATTGATAAACTCACCTCACTTCAGGTGTTGGCAGGCCTGTCACTATACAGTCCAGCTGGACTTTACTGCCTTCTGGAACCTCTCTGCTTTTGAGTTTCTGAATAAATTGTGGAGGTTCACACACGGCAGGTTCTTCTGTTCTCTCAAGGTTCTCATGCTCGCTTCCACAGGGAAGCTCGGGCTCCTGTGGCTCCTGTGGTTCCTCCTCCTTCATACACGTTTCCTCAATGACATGATCAATCTGTTTGTCAAACTCTATGGGTTGCTGCTCATGATGGCTCAGAAAAACCGGCCTTTCTCTATCTTCAGCATTAATGGAGTGAGAAGCTCCATCCAGCTGGGCTTTGTTCTGGGATCGACTGCGATGAGCTTTACAAGACCGGGGGCGAATTCGTTTGGAACTGTTGGCCTTAAAGAGAGATGAAAGCTCCTCTATGAAATCAGCGGCCTTGTTGAGAAACTCTTTCTTAGACTGGGTTTCTAAACCATACGGAGTGTTTCTCGATCGTCTTTTGAAGTCTGGAGGAGGTTCCCTTGAGCTTCTGACTTTCTTAACAACATTGTCTCGGACGGACGGCTGGGCCGTGGTGACTTCCGTCTGGAGAGAAGGTTTGTCTGAAGGAACGTTGTAATGACTTCTTTCAGACTTGTGCTGGTGTTCCTGCGGCTCATCGCTGATAGCTTTACAGGCCAAATCGACGCTCTTATCCAACTCTTCCTGACTCAAGAAAGCAGATAGATCCGAAAACTGAGCATTTCCAGCAGAACTGTCAGCTTTCTCCTTTAGAGGTCCATACACAAGACGTCGAGGAGAATCTAAGCAGCTGGATTCTCCGTGTCGATGATGGGCTCTGGCTTCAGACAGATAACTCTCTCTTAAGAACTGTGATAGAGATGTGGGCTGATCCATAGTCTGATTCTCTAGACAAAAGTTACAGAATAAACATTAAAGACCCACAACAAAATATTATCCAGCAGTGTGAAACCTTTAACAGAATATATGCTGCATGTGAAAATCTCTCACACTTCTAATAAAGACAAAGATCTCAAAAGTACAGTTCACACAAAATATAAGATATGAAAAGAAGATATTGGAAGAATATTGGTACCAAATAGTTTTTTGGCATTATTGAATATCACATTAGTAAAGTAATAATTAAAATGTGTTTAACCCTTTATAGATGAGTAAAGACAGGTGAACACAAACCCCTGGTAAAATCAACATATTCACATGACTCCACAGACATATAAAGCTCCTTAAATCATGCACTTTTTAATCAGTTTTTGGTTTCTGACAGGTTTTCTGTTTTAATGCTCTTTGAATTGCATTTTATTTCCATTTCTCAAGATTTGAGAAGGGTGTCCCTGATGATACTTAATCCCGACACATAATCTCCTGCAGATGCTTCTGACACTCAAATGACAAACTGGGATTCTCTCTCTCTCTCTTTCTCTCTCTCTCCTACTGGCATGCCCTCACAGCTGCTGGGTTCATGAATCTCTAAACCCCCTCCCAACAGAGATAATAATAGTAAGAGCTCACTTTACAAGAATTAAATACAAACATATAATCACAAGAACTTTTGCAAACTCAGAACAATTAATATAAAACTCTTCTAGAAGATGATGATGGCAGATAACATTTATAGAAAAACTTGTATGTAAAGAATATTTAAAGAAACTGTGATGACATGCCAGTCTAAAATAGAAACGTGACGTTAAAGTTTGTAGCCCTGCAGCAAAATATTAAAGTCAGAACACAAGATGATTTACCTTCAGTGTGACGTCCTGAATCATAGAAAGAGAGAGTTTTCTCCTCAGTCCTGTGCTGAGTTAACCTTGAGTTACTGCCGGCCGAGGCGTCACCAGCACAAGAAATAACATTTGCTGGCAGTTTATTTGGAGGGCGGTGTGGGGGGGTGAGAAAACTGTCAGAGGAACGATTGACAGATCCTGACCCAACACCAGCACCGATGCATTGTGGGACATTTCATATGAACATTTCACATAAAAAAAACAGCCAAAAGAGAGAGAGAGTTTAGAAAAAAACTCAAGTTTATTAAACCCAAGCTCTACACTTGATGTTTAAATCAAATTCACATTTGTTAGGTCAGTGTGAATTAATTTGAACGCATAATCCCTTTGTGAGTAATGAACTGATGCAAAGAATATTTTACTGTTATAAAAAAGTAAATATATACGATTTGATTTTCATGATTTCATTTCACATCAGTTATTAGCAGCTCTTTATGTTACACATGAGATCATGAGATGAAGGGGGGGGAAACAAGTCAAAAGTTACAGGATTTATTTACATACGTATCAGATTGCATTTAAAGATCTGAATGAAAAAGGCAAAAGGCAAAGGCACATCATTCTTTTAGTAAAACAGCTTAAAACTACAGTTGTCATAAAACACATCTCTCAGTTTAGTAGTGATCCTTAAACAAAGAACATACACTATGAAACGTCATCATCTATGAAGATCTTCTTTCTGTGCATGTAAAATCAATCCAGTAAAAGCAGAAAAAGCATTGTGTGTTTAACGTCTGATGTGTTTTATATAAATACTGAGAGGTTCCTGGAGTATTCTAATGCTTTTGGCACAATAATAATATTTCTGGAACTGAAAATATGTGAAGTGTTTTTAAGAAACACTCATCTGAATCAGACTGAATAACTGGAGTCACGACTCCTCACTCGCTCTCTTCCGTGACTGATCACCTCTGAAAAAGAAAACCAGATACAGAACATTTAAATTTAATGGTTGAGCAGACACTTTTATCTGAATCCATTTGCAAATGAGGCAAAGCAAGTTGAACAACACAAGGAAACAATGGATACATAAGTGCAGTAATACTGGCACCCTGTAAGCATCTGACAGTATATAAAGCTACATTTTTATAAGTGGGGATAGAAAGAGCATAGGAAAGAATTGCTGGGTCTGTTTCTTTAAATTAGTTTTACCTGCTGAAGCCATTTTTTGACAGCTCCATCTGCAGTTTTTTATCCTGAGCAGCATACAGCGGGAGCTGAGATTCAAGAGTGGGAGGATGAATCTGAGGAATGAATCTAGAAAACAGAGCCGGGGCAAGAGGAACCCAATCTGTGGACAGACAGTATAGCTTCATAAGGATCATTCCAGAAAATTTAAGCACTTGACACAAGACCTTGACACAAAATCTCACCCGGTCGGAGGCCGTAAAGTCCTTTCACCACACTCGCCATTGTTGATGGTTTGACTTGAAATGGCATTGATTGAGCGTTTTGAAGAAGTGCTGATAAAAAACACAAACACTTAACTTAATATATTTAAAAAATGTATTTTCTTTATAGTGTTTGCGATGTTGTACTTACGTAGTAACGTGTGGACGTGTTTCTCTGCCACATGATCGGAGAAGAGCTTCATGAGATCATCCTTCAGGTCCCGGTTCAGCTTCGTCTCAATATAAAACTTGTTCTTCAACAAAACATAGCAGCAATGTTACTGGACTAGACGATTCACTGAGGAGAATCTGATGTTAGAGCAGAAAAACATGTTTACCATGTAAATGAACACCGGAACAATGCAGTGCAGGGCGGCAGTGTACTGAGTCAGAGCAATGTTGAAGTTCTCAATGAAACACTCTGGTGGACTGGTCTTCAAAAAAACATCCCAGAATATAACATGAATGCATTTTTGACGAACACGCTGGATTTCTGAGTGACTATTCGATGAATGTCTTACCTGTAGCTCTGAGGAGATTCTTTTAAGATGGCACATGATTTTCCACATCAAGTCATTGTACAGCAGTTCAGAATGCTGCTGACAAACACACTTATACACGTGACTGAAAAACAATAACACTGACTTTATTACACACACACACATGCACGCACAAGCAGGAACACAGGCAGAAACACAAAGCTTGCACACACATACACACACACACACACACACACACACACACACACACACACACACACACACACACACACACACACACACACACACACACACACACACACACACCTGTAAATCTGTTCATATGAGATGGAGATGTGCTCCAGCGGACTCTGGGTGAGCAGCTGATCGATGGCCGACTCCAGTTTGGGCCAGTACACCGTCCTGTACTCTTCTGTGCTCATGCCATTCATGACTGGACACACAGATAAAGACACACTGAGGATTTGAAATGCCATTGCACTAAAGAAGCTTTAATGCATAAAATGATGATGTATCCTGAGAGAATGATGATGTAACACTGTGATGTGTTAATCATCTGATCACATGACTGTAATGTCTGATGAACATCTAAACTCACGGAATCTGGAGGCTGAGCCGAGGAGTAGTGCATCTGAATCACACGTGTCACTGCTGGAGTCTGAGTCCACACACACCTGCACACATATGAGCACACACACACACACACACACACACACACACACACACACACACACACACACACACACACACACACACACACACACACACACACACCTGTCAGACAATGTATTGAAACACGCGCACATATACTGGGAGAGACACAGAATCACACACACAAACGCACACACTCAGACAGACAGACAGACAGACACACTAAGACAGACAGACAGACACACTCAGACAGACAGACAGACACACTCAGACAGACAGACACACTCAGACAGACAGACAGACACACTCAGACAGACAGACACACTCAGATAGACAGTCACACACACACAGACAGTCACACAGTCACACACGCATGCACGCACGCACGCACGCGCACGCACACACACATACACACACACACACACACACACCTGCACAGTTGAGTACACAGTACGGTTATGGTTGTGATCATCGAGCAGCTCTTCTTCCTCCATATCATTTATTTGATTTGAGAAGCGAGAGAATTTTGACGTCACATCACATCTGAGGCTCATAGATCGTCACACACACAGACACACACACACACACACACACACACACACAGACACACACACACATGTCTTCTTCTTCACTTGTGTTTATTTTCTTGTCTCTCTGTAGACGAAACACCGACTTCCGTAAAATGGCAGACAGGTTTAAAGAAAGTATTTTCATTTCAGAATAAAAGTCCTCGTTCTCGATTTTTACATTAGAGGAAAATAATATAGAAAATAATGCCGACAATAATGCAAGGAATTTTAAAATCTTTTAAATGATTTTATTTTTATTTCAAATGAATTAAAAAAATCATAAAATAAAGTGTAGTCAGTTTGGGCGAAGCACAGTGCTCATGTAATAAATGCACCCTTAAGTTTTAAATCTAGATTAAAATTTGGAGAATGTTTCAGTATATCTGATCTCTTCTAGAAACATCTGAAGCAGAAAGGCGTAAAGGATAGTTCTTGTTTTGTGAGAACCCTTGGTTCCACTTGACCTCTGATTGCTCTGTTAGGTTCATGTCTGTAATATTTCGGTCCTACACCATTGAGCGATGATAAAAGAAATACTTTCAATCAATCCTGAATGGAAGCCAGTGTAAGGACCTGAAGGTCTCTGAAGGTGTCATGTGTTCAGACTTTATAGATCTAGATTCCAGGCCGCGGCGTTCTGGATAATCTGAAGCTGTGTAATGGTCTTCTTGGGAAGGCCGGCGAGGAGACCATAAAGACGGTTATAAAGACAGGGACAAGTTTATCCAAGTATTATTGCAATGTTTTTAAGATGATAGTATGCTGATTTAGATACTTATTTGATAATGCTTCTGAAACTCTCCAGAAGATTCTTGACTTTTTGTTGTTTGACTCCTAAAAGTCAAGGTACGCATTTACCCAGACCTCATCTTTAGTTTCCAAATCAGTTTTCTCCTTGTTAAACTGAAGAAAGTTTTGGCACACCCAACTGTAAATTTCATCAACGCATAGGCAAAGAGAGTCAATGGTGCTACTGTCATTTGGAGATATCTGGGCATCTTCTTTATTGGATCTTTCTCATGAAGTAGTGAGATCATGTACAGACAAAGACTTGTGGGACTTCTTATGTCATGGATGTTCACTTAGACTTATGCCCTCCTACACTCCCATAAAGCCCAAGCCAATATATGTAAATGCTTCTTTTAATTTATAGTTGTTTTCACTATTGGAAATATCCATTGAAACTATAAATTATGTGAATTGAAACAATTAATGTTTTTCTACAGATTTCCATATAAGTAATTTTTTTATTAATTTAAGGGGCTATTTGAAGCAGGACAGGCACTAGGAAAGGATGCTTGAGATAAGAATCAAACTCGGGTTCAGACGCAGCTGCCCTTGACCACACGTATCAACATGAAAGCTTTTTTTAGTAAACATTGACTATCGTTTCTATTTCTATTTTTGTATTTAAAATCACGTGCTTTATCTACATGATTGATGTACTGAGATGCATTTTCATTGACCGCTTATCTGCATGTGAGCCAACACAGAATGTGCGATGTGAAAATGAAGTTTTCAAGGAAACTGAGAAAATGACATCAAATTGCATGAAGTCATGTTGATAATTCAAGTTGACATTATGTCAAAGATTTAATGCCCATTCAGTGACAACAGAGAACTGCATCTATAGCTTTGTAGAAACAGTCAAAGAGACATACAAGACTACTGTAAGTGCTCGAGAACAACGTCTACAAGAACAAGAGTATAGAAGCACATCATTTCTGTCTTGAAAAAACAAGTCCATTAGATCCATCCGATGACCAGTGAGTGTCAAAAGGTATAAAAGAGTTTTCTTAAACGTAGGTAGCTGCCGGTTTAATGTAGATGATGGACAGAAGCAATGAGCAGCTCCAATGACAAGAACAAATATATGGAAAAGTTGATCTTTGGTCTGTAAATCATTCCCTTTCATCCCAAGCGAGTACATAGAAAGCTTATTTCTACTGTGTCCTCAAGCACACTAGAACGAAACATGTAAAAATACAAACAGACTGGTGATAAAAAATAATCTGAAGAATGAAAGGTAGCATGCATTTGAAAACACTACAGGTGGGAGAAATAGAAAAATATCTGACAAAGGTTAGATCAGCAGCAGTTATTGTGTGTCTGTTGTGCTTTGAGGGTTTGTGTTTGTGGTGCAGTCTGTCGGAAGGCTTTTGTGTTCATTTTCTTGTATTGTCTCTTCAGTGTTTCTCTCAATCCCCTGTGTGGCGTCCTCCTCTGCGTCACTGTCTTCATTCTCACTGTCACTGACACATGAACTGGACGTCTCATCTTCTGAACTGGAGTAAACTTCAGCACCGTGAAAAATGTAGCGGTTCGGTGTTTGAAACAAGTACTGAGAGGCTGAAAACAAGAACAACATCATCATTTATTAGAAAACAGAGGTAACACTTGATATAGTCTAATAGTAAATACTAAACACTTTACCTGCGAGTCGTTTGCTAATGGGACTCTGACATATCCGTCTTCTCCAGCAGCGCCTGGACATCTCAACCCGCCGATGTTCCTCAGGTTCTTCTTCTTCTTCAGCGCTCGTTGTTTTCACAGAATGTGTATTTAAGCTCGAGTCCATCACTTCAGACTGGAGGCTCTGAGCACCGCTGGGGTCTGTCGTCTCCGGTGAGAGACTCTCGCTCGCTCTCTTTGATATCTCATTGCTTTCGGTATTCCCCTCAGGAGATGGAGCGGTTTGACAGTTAGCAGGTCTGGTCTCTTCAGAAGAGTCTGTGGTGTCTTGCGTGGACGTGCTCTCGGCTGACAGCGGCTCTGGTGATCGGGGTGACGAGGCGGGGGGTTTCTCTCTGATTTCGCTGAGACGTGAGGAGTTGTAGCACAGCTGCTCGAAGTCTCCCCCCAGCCGATGGCAAAGCTCATTAACGATGACATCACAGTCTCCAAGCAGCTCCACGTCAAAGTTCAGGTGCGGCAGCGGCTCGCGGTTTATCAACACCTGAGGCACTTCATGCGGAATTGAGCCTTTACAGGGACAAAAAAATCAAAATCACAATTCAAACGTAAAATCACTTACAAGACGTGATGCCTATGTAGATAGCATAGTGTGATGTATAAAAACGCTACTGTTTGAACAGGAGACAGTACATACTCGGAATGAGAGCGACCGGTCGCACTTTCAGCGAGGAGCCGATCACAATGAGAAGGTCCACCTCATCTTTATCCTGCTTCATGGCTCTGTGGAAAAATTCTGGAAGGTTCTCGCCAAAGAAAACAATGTCTGGCTTCATGATGGCGTAAGGGACATCTGACGGACACCTTGGACAGTGAGGAACGACCTGCAACCAGCAAAACACACAGGTTCTATAACCAGCCCACAATGTAACACATGAATCATTTGACATTTACATACTTCATCATACCTGCTTGAATATATCTTCCCTTACAGCCTCACAGTCCACTTTATGTTTACACACAAGACAAGACGCTGTGGCAAAAGACCCTAAGATAATGACAAAAGAGAATATAAAGGCGGATCACAATACTGATTTGTTACACATTCAAGTTTAAAGCATCCAAAAGACAACATGAAGAGGAAATAACAAACAGTGTCACATATCACAAACTGGTTTTTATACCATGACACTGAATAATCTTGTGGATTCCAGCAGCTTGCTCCAGTGTGTCAATGTTCTGAGTGTAGTTTCTCAGTAATCTTCCCTTCTTATCCAGAATTGAGATAAATCTATGACAGGGAGACGGTTGGAACTGTCCAGGATAGATTTCCTGAAAAACCAAACAAGGTGAATAAAAATGTTGATTGACAAATATTATTTATCTTCTGGATGCTTCAAAAGAATAGCTGACGCTCATCAAACCTTGGCAAATTTAAAAAAAGGCCTCGGATCTCTTCGAAAATATTCAATGTCGAACATCGCTTGAGGATCAGGGAGGTCTGGAAAATCCACAGCGAGTCGAGCGTAAATGCCGTCCCGGGAACGAAAGTCAGGAATTCCACAGGAAACAGAAACCTGTGGAGAACAAAAGAAACATCTCCACTTACTCTTCCTATAGATTTAAAGCTTTATAAAGGGAAAGTATCACGTTGTTTCTTGCATTATAGGTGCTTTGGACTGTAAAACATGTTGAATTCTCATGGTCAAGTGGTACAATTATTAAAATCCAAGATAGACGCGTGACATAGTATCCATGTGCCCAATACACTACAACTTGTGTGGTAAAGTTTTTTTTTGCAAACTGAGACTTTTAAGGGTCATAAAGTTCCTAGAAAATTAACGACATTTCACTTGTAAAATAAAACCAACACATCAATCAGGGAACGCTGAAAAGCACGAGCATGAGCCTGAACATTGTAAGAAAAGCCCTTATGAGGAGACTGGTCAAGAGCGCTGCTCATGGCTCGCCCGCGGTTGCTCGGCTTTATCCGAAAACAGTCGTAAAGCTGTATCTGTCTACTGTAAATGTGAGTAAACAAAATTCTTTTCGGATACATGAACAATGCGACACAGGACTTCGGGTACTCAAGATAAACATTAGATTGCCAAAACTGCGTGTGGTACGTCCCGTTAAAGCCTTTCTGTTCACTGAAACAAAGTCAAGAAAGTATGAACTTAAATTAGAAATGTAGCCTTTGCAACAAACAATTATAGCATTTAAATAAACCGTAAAAATAACACTAAACTTAAACTGAAGATCACACATACATCTAGTACAATTTCATTTGAAACATTAAACAACACTCACCCCGGCCCCAGTGAGCACGAGAATCTTCTTGCTTTCGTTCAGGAGCCGGACGACATCCTCTAAAGTGTTGACGTCTTTGCGTTTCTTTCTTTTGGGCGGTTCAGAGATGTTGATGATGATCTGCCACAGCGTCATGTCGTCCAGATCTGGCGGGAGGACGGTCTCGGGCAGCAGATCCTTCAGTATGGCCCTCGGGTCAGTTCCTCTCATGATGTGCTGCTGAATGAACCGATAGGAACCTGAAACAAAGGACATCAGCTGTGAGGGTCGCATCCGTCACATGTTAGATGTGACGTGGGTCGTGTGTGATGTAATACCGATCTGTGGTTGAGGGGTCCAGTCGCTGGAGCTGGCATGAGATGAGCATTCGTCGTCATCGTCATCACGACGAAGATCAGGAGATGTGAAGCCATTCGAATGGGTCAACTCTGTGAGAACACAAACAACACTGTTTGACATTTCTCATATCAGAAGTGTCTCTGCATCATCATAAGTGTCAGTGCACAATACTTCATTCCCTCCAGGATTATATTCCAGCTATACATCAGAGGGTTCTGTACTGTATTTACATTGTTGTGATGACGTCATCACGTGATAAACCACAACATGACATTTTATAAAGTAAATAAACAAACAAACTGACGTCACAAAAACAAAGGTGTATAGTAACAATAGGAGGACTCAAATCGAGCACGTGTGTGGTGACAGGTCCAGTGAAGGCCAGACATGAGTTTACCGGGGATCTCGAGCTCGGTTCTGCCGGGTTCTGTGCGCTTTGCCGAGGCCTGATCGCTCTCATCGATCCCCTGCGGTTCTGAACTCGCCGGTTCGGTTCCGTTGCACTCCGGATCACCGGACGGGTTCCTCGGTCTCTTCGCCGCCGGCTCGTCCGGATCAGCACACACACCGGGATCAGCGGGTCCGGGTCGCTTCTCTTCGCAGTCCGCCATCTTCGGCTGGGAGTGATGGGGGAGGAGCTTCCAGTCGGGACCTGTCGTGACGTCACGGGCACTGCGCGCAACACACGGACATTTAAATCGATCACGTGACGCACATATCCATAGGAGGATAAAAAAGTGCATATATGACGCACACAGAGCACGTGACGCTTTAACCCTACAGAATAATATACACAACATGATGTCATACACGCGAGGTTAGGGATGTTGCCCACATTGGACACATCAATTCCCTGTCCCCCTCCCCATTGCAATGTCATGTCCAGTTTATGTGCCTAATGCAAGGGCTTTTTTGTCTCCCGGGTCTCACACTGCCCTACTGTAGGACAGTATGAGAGGGGTTCTTTTTTTGAGCCAACTTTCCTTGTGTATCATGTTGTTCCTTTTTCTCTGTACTACCTCTCGGATCTGTCTTCCCTTGAATGTGTTATGTGTTTATGGTCTGAGTGGTGCCATTTCACGGCATGTAACAGTGTCTGTGACAAATAAAAGATTGATTGATTGATTGGTTGAATGTGCACACGACACTTTACGGTAATTGGAGTGACTACACGAGGTATTACGGTCGTGTGAGTGTGACAGTGACACGCATGGAGTCGATATTAAACTGCAGATCGGAGGATTTGGAGGATTATTATGGGCTGCTCGGGTGTGATGAACTATCCTCGGTAATGGACATCCATCAGTAATGTTTGTATCTGTTGGTTTTATCATCGTCTTCCATAACAATCTTTTCGTATTTAATATGAGAGTGATGCGCGTGCAAATGTGCGTGTGTAAAGTTTCACAAGAAGAATAAATGTGTCATATATCATCATCATCATCATAGACATGACCGGAAGCGATAATATACATAATCTATAATAAAATATCAATTACTACACTACAACAACATCAACTCTCTCTCTCTCTCTCTCTCCATTCTCTCTCTCTCTCCATTCTCTCTCTCTCTCTCCATTCTCTCTCTCTCTCTCTCTCTCTCTCTCTCTCTCTCTCTCCATTCTCTCTCTCTCTCCATTCTCTCTCTCTCTCTCTCTCTCCATTCTCTCTCTCTCTCTCTCTCTCTCTCTCTCTCTCTCCATTCTCTCTCTCTCTCTCTCTCTCTCTCTCTCTCTCTCTCTCTCTCTCCATTCTCTCTCTGTCACACACACTCTCTCTCTCTCTCTCTCTCTCTCTCTCTCTCTCTCTCTCTCTCTCTCTCTCTCTCTCTCTCTCTCTCTCTCTCTCTCTCTCTCTCTCTCTCTCTCTCTCTCTCTCTCTCTGTCACTCTCTCTGTGTCTCTCACTCTCTCTCTCTCTCCCTCCCTCTCTCACTCTCTCCTTCCCTCACTCACTCACTCTCTCTCTCTCTCTCACTCTCTCTCTCTCTCACTCACTCTCTGCCACTCACTCTCACTCTCACTCTCTCTCTCTCTCTCTCTCTCTCTCTCTCTCTCTCTCTCTCTCTCTCTCTCTCTCTCTCTCTCTCTCTCTCTCTCTCTCCCTCTGTTATAGACAGAACAGATTGTTAATGAGTTTAAGGTTCGAGCTCTTTCTTGTCACCCTGATAAACATCCAGAAAACCCCAGAGCAGGTATTTCTATAATATTTATTATTTCACAATAAAAACATATTTCTCTGTGCATCAGGGTCTTTTGTTTGTTTGTTTGTTGGTTTTGCTGCAGTTGAAGAGTTTCAGAAGTTACAGGAGGCTAAAGAAGTTCTGACAGATGAGAAGAAACGGAAGAATTATGATCATTGGCTCAGAAGTCAATTGAGAATCCCATTTAGCGAGTGGCAAGCGCTCAGTGATTCTGTTAAAACGGTCAGTGGAATGATGACAAGTTCTTGAAAAAATTTAATAGCATTTAAAAGTTTCCATAAGAATTCCAGTTGTGAATCTCTATTTGTCTGGGTGTTCAGTCGATGCACTGGGCTGTTCGGAAGAAAAAGGAGCCGATGCTGGAAGCTTCTAAAGGTCCAGAAACTGTGATGTCAGAACATCTGGAGACTCCATCGGATAAAACATCTGATCAACCGACAAGTAAGAAAAGGGAATAATAGAATCATAAAACGAGTCAGAATTGTTGTGTCATGATTAACTGTTGTGATGTTTTTGTGTTTGACAGGTGATTATTGGCATCACAGGTTCCGCTGGGCAGCTGAAGCTCCTTCAGACATTTTAAAGAAGTTCAGAAACTATGATATCTGAAGATTTATCCGTCCTCTTGTGATCACTTTAAGGCTTTTGTGTGTTTGTCCTTGCTTAAGGTGGGCAATATCACAACATGTTTTGTGTTATCATTCCTGTCGTAATGCTTCATAACGTCATTTCTTACAGTTGAATAAAGGTGTTAAAGTTAATATTGTAAAGAGTTGGATAAAACAAAATAAATGATTGTGATGTCATAAATGTCAAATATTAGAATTATTATGACCGGTATATATCATACGGTTAAATAATTATGGTAACAGTTTATAAGTAAAGTGATACTTCAATTATTTCTTTGTTGTTCTTATGTGTGACTAAAAGTGTGTGTAAAAATGTGTGTTTATGTGTGTCACGGTGTGCTTTTTATCCATTCAGAGTGTTTGTGCGTTTACATCCACATTGTAAAAATAAAATAAAACAAACTATTTTGTAACAGGACACACAATGTTTATTTTGTTCCACTCACTCAATCCCTCCCTACCCCACTGACACACTAACTCACTCTCACTCACTCACTCACTCACTAACTCACTCACTCACTCACTCACACACGCTCCCTCCCTCTGACACACACACACACACACAATCCCTCACTCATTCACTCCCTTAGACTCCGTCACTCATTCATTCCCTCAATCTCTCTATCCCTCACTCATTCATTCATTCACTCACTCCTTCCCTCACTCTGTTACCCTCTCACTCCCTCACCCATTCAATCCCTAACACGAACACTTACTCTCTCCCTCACTCATTCATTCACTAACTCTTTCACTCCATCCCTCCCTCATTCATTCACGCACTCACTCCTTCCTCACTCTCTCTCTGTCCATCCATCCATCCCTCACTCATTCACTCACT
>JAWHQN010000154.1:1983247-2000596 GCA_033220385.1 Triplophysa yarkandensis | reverse complement strand
GTGTTAGGGAGAGAGTCGGAGATGTGAACATGTGAGGTGTTTGATAACAACATCTATGAAAGATGGTGCAGTCTGATCACTGGGGTGGGGCGGTATGAAGTGAAGCATGATGAGATGCTGCAGAGTGCACAGCAAGCATTACACGTTTAGCTATTCTGAGGATAGATTAGCCTAAGGGCATATCTGCTATTTTTGGTATTTGACACCATTTTCTTTTTTTGGGGGGGTGGACTATCCCTTTAATTTAAAATAAGTCAATAGACATGTTCATATTTCTGATCATATTTTCTTTCTTTTCTAATGTCTATCAGGCTAGGGTTAAGTAAAATTAAAAAAGATTGCTCAGCAATCAATAACAAATAGATTCTCTTTTGACTAAAAATGTTCCATACATAACACTGGAATTGTTCATGAACAGATAGTTATCGATCCGCATGGCAGAATACAGCACTATAGGACGTAATTGGTAGATGCCAGTTGCACCACTTCCCCTGGGCACTTACTTCCACCTCCTCCTTTACCTTCTCTTAATACTTCTATTCTGGGCAGCGAAGCTGACCTCAAAGCTGTTGAGTGAGTTGGCGTGAAGGGCACGGGCACAGGGGGGAGAGGAGGGCTGGAAAAAAATCGATTTTCCAGTAGGCCCTGCAGGGCCGTCTGCTCCCCGTCCCTCGATGAGCCCGTCTGGCGCAGAGGGAGGCAGTCAGTGTGAGGAAATATACCTTTTTCATGTGCTTTCATGCTGCTAAAATCAGAGTTTCGTGCAGCGCCTTAAGAAAACCAAGGTCTAACCTTTCATTACTCCCTTGGTTCATGCATTGTATATTTTTTATTGAGAAGGTGAAACCCATAAGCGGATTGTGTGTCAGCACAGGCATCCACGGCTGTGGAGGAACAAGTGACTGGGGGGAATTCAGAAGGGATATATCGTGTTGTTTATTTGCATCCAATGTGTGCATTGTTAGACCAGGTTCACTAAAGGCTTCATGCAAATTAGGATGAATCTGAGAATCTGTGCTTAACGCAATTTGCATGCTTACGGTTCTGAGTGCGTAGATGTGAAGGATGCAAATGTCGTAGTCTCCATTAGAAAAGTGAACAAAAAAATTTATCAAATGAAATTCGCCACCTGTTTTTGATTGCATCAACGGGGCACATAATTACCATGTAATTTACATGGAAATTAATTACTATGTTTAATTTAGAGTGCAAAGTCTCACAGTGTCACATTATTGAAATTATTTCGGTCCCTTTTGGCACTATAATTCCACACAAAAGGTGTAATTGTTATGTGAATTCCCACATAATTTCAGCCTCCCTGGCTTTGCCTCTATCCCGAGTTGTACAGCCATTTTATTACAAGTTACGTAAAGTCGAAATGATTGTAAGTGATTGATGTCTTTGAGGACATTGTGTTGGCTGGCTGAAGCTTCCCTAGCACACGATGGGGTTCGTCCGGTTTGCCATAGAAACGTCTGGCGCAGCAGCTTGCTAGTACAGTAACTTATGATGATAGTGTCTGTCCGAGGGCGGATTTGTAATGTGTTTATCATTTGCAGGATTTCTTACATAAGCTGACTTATGAAGGTCACTCTCCTGAATCAGATCCCTAATTTAAGAGATGATTTCATTTGTTACGTTTGTACCATAAACAATACAGTAAAAGCAAGCAGAGTGGTGCAATGGATTATGGGAAGACGCCGGTAAACGATTAGTGCCTTATTACGTTGCTTATATTAGGTTAAAATGCATTTGCTGTATTGAAACGCAGGGATGTATTAATGGAACTAATAGAATAATTAATAGGTTTGTGAGTTTAAATAAACCTTTTAGAGGATGGTACATTGACGTTTTCCAGGGCTGCATCTATGAAAAGCAAAAATCTTTGGTCTGGACGTAAACTCACTCTTCTCTGAAAGCCGACCCATACTCTTTCAGCAAGTGACGCTTGCGCCTCATTGATCAGAGTCTGGTGTAAAATGCCCATCCATCCAGAAACAACAGATGCAACAAACTAAAAGTAATTTCACTGTGGAGCAAAACAATAGGAAGAGCATATGAAAAATGCCAAAATGATACATTAAATAAAACACAGACATTGACATCTTTCTTGTATTTTTTTTTTATAGCGAGAAGAGGAAGCTTCAGGTGAACACTGTCAGCCCCATTCACTGCAGCATGAATGGAAGAAAGTGTACTGTCGTCGTGGAAACCAAGATCAACCAATCACAGCCAGACTTCACCAAGAGCCGATCAGGATACATTCTTTCAGTGCCAGGCAACTAGTAAACCGGTGGTACAAACTGTACCTGTTGACTGGACGTTGACAGCAGGGCATACTCTGCTTTACACTAGTCAAAACATACAAGGAACCTCAGATATGAAGCCATACTTAATTTGCCTGATGAAGGCTGGAAGGAATATTTTTATAATGTAGAAAGATTTATTCCTGGTTGTTAACTTAAGTTCTAATTATGTAAAAGATGACATCAAGGTAACAAGATGTACCCTTAATAAAGATCCATGTATTTATTAAACACACAACCAAAAATTGCTGGTAAACAGGTAAAAATGTCAATATTTATCAGGGAACAGGATTTGCAAAACGTGAAAAACAATGTTTTGACATGCCAGCCTTTTCTTTTCAAGTGGAATATGTTGGTGTTTGATCAATTGGTATGGGAAAAGTATAGCTATGAGTGTGTCCCAAAGCATTGCACAGATCAGCAGGCTTGAGGTCACTGCTGATATTTTTGATATGTTGATCATATCTTTAAATCCAAACATATATACACTCTTGTAATTTAAAATGTTATTTTTTGTTGCATATATTTGGTCAGTTATAGAACAGACGAATACTTTAGGTGTAATATTCAACATAGAATTGAAGCTTGTGTAATGTACTGTAAACACTATTAATAGATTATAGGTAGGAGAGAGAGATGTCCTAGATTCACATGTCTTGATCTTGGACAGGTAGGAACAAAGAGCAAGAAGTGCCTGCGTCATTTTTTGAGAACTGGCCAGCCCCCATCGGGCCCTTAAGGTAAAAGTTTACCCCATAATTTTCATTTGTCAATAAAATCCTTAATGACTTTCTTTTTTCAAGAGAACACAAAAAAGGTATTTGTAAGATGTAACTGTCATCCACTCACTTGCATTAGTTTTGTGTTCATACAAAAAAAAGGGTGCCAGTGCTTTTTGGTTTCAAGCATTTTTGTGTTTTGCAGAAGAAAGAAATGAATACAGGCTTGAAATGGCAAGAGTAAAATGATGAAAATTTTCACATTTGGGTAAACATAACTTTAAGAGAAGATGCTTGCAGACGACAGTAGGAGAAAGAGTGATTGGTCTCCTTAAGTCCTCCAGTCACCTTTGCCTATTCTTTATTAAAGGATTATTTAGTAGTCTGCTTCTATATATGCACTTTTTTGTTTACAAAGACTGATTTTAATAGCACAACGGCCACAGCCGTTAACTATATAAGCCAAAAAGGACAAGATAAATCAGACTGCTTATAATTTAAAGAATCCTTTCCTGAAGGAAAAGGTGCCAAACTAAAAGTTGACAGCTTATCTTCATTTATATATTTTTAAAGATATTTCATCAACATGTTTTTGGCGGATAACAGCGTAAGATCTGATCTTCTGCATCAGGGATTTAGGAATATTCCGTGCAGCCAAAAGCTTTCCAACTGCCCACTGTGATTTAATTATGGGGATGGATGACCAATAGTGATCTGGTCAGACCAGCACTTTTGGAAAGTTACCATCAATTCTAGACCTGGCCCACAGACAAGCTTCTTTCCCACTCAAGAGCTCTTTAAACTCCAAAAGGTGAAGGTCAGAATAGTTTTTTACAGTAATAGGAATGTTTTCTGGAATCTAATGCTACATCAGTAGATGCATAAAGATGTGTGATGTTTGAATACAGTACAACGACACGTAGGACTTATGTATGGAATTGTTCAGCGTTAGATTGTGATTGGTTTCATCAAAATGATGTTTTTGATTTCCCGTGGACATCACGTTCAGTGCCGAATAATTCATTCCCAGGTAAAATGTGTTTTTTCATTGCTTAATTGTGTAATTGTTCCTGTTGGTTCGTGGTTAATATCAGCAGCCTGGAGATGTAGTTTAATTGATGTGCCTATTTTTATAACTCTCCGTTTTATGTAATATATTAATTTAATAAAATACACCAAATCAATATGGAAACTGTTAAAAAGTTGTCCTATTTTTTTTAATTCCTTTGTTAATCCATCATTCATGCATTTGTTTATTAATTTGCAATAAAAGACAAGTATGTGCAAACCAAACATGTTCTTGTATATGGTGTACTTCATTGAAACCATATTACTGATTTTTTGTTCATCAAATGAAAGCTGTATCTGGAAATAAACATGCCCTTGAAGTGTTTACTCTGATGTATTGTCATTATTTCATTGATTTCCCAAGGTAAAAACACAGTAAATCCAGGAGAGCAGCTGTTCACTTCTGGGGGATGATGATGATGATTTGAATCTGTCAATCCTGTCAGTATGAAGAGAGGTGACAGCGGATCCGCTGGCCTATCTGTAGGGTCATGTAGTTCACGCCCTTACTGTGTTTAGTCTGATTTTGTTCTTGCACACTTTTTTTATTTGCATGTATAGCTTTTGTTTTTATGGTAAACTGATACCACATGCTTTATAAAAGCACTTGATATTGGTGAACTATCTATTTTCATGTTGCTAAGCTGCACTTATGTAACATCTCTGTACGTAAATGTGACTCATTACAATTTGGACAGTGCTGGCCCTGTATTGTTGTTATTTGAATGGAGTCAGCTGCAAAACCTCAGCAAACAATTCTCATTTCCTTGAGCAATCACACCGTCGGCTGTATTTAACCATCAGTGCATTTTATTTCTCATCACAGTACAAAAAAATAAAAATAAGCAGAAACCAAATGAAAAAGTTACATCAACATGGTCCTTTTTTAAAAGTTTAAGGTAACAGATCAGGACCCATTCTGCATGTCACACTCCAGCCCAGCACTGTAAAGTTCCATCTAAAACTCATGGTCTGTTCCTAAAAAATCAACTTGCACACGTCGCATTCTTCTATACAAATAAGCCTGCTCTCGCACACCCATGCGGTCATTTTTGTAACACTGTTTCATTTCAGTTCTACAAAGAATTACGCAACAATATACAGAGAGAGTTTGACAGGAGTTTAATCGTTTCTCTTTTTTAAAGTGTTTTCCTAGGACTACTTTGTGATGCATGTGAAAAAATGGCACGTTTTTGTGGCCTAGGGCAGGTGATAGCAGGCAAGCTTCAGGCCCGTTCCAGACAATATCTCACTGAAAAGTGCAAGTCCACTTTGCTGTACTCAGTTGGGTCTACATCTCCCGCCGCTTTACTGAGCAAATCATTGGCTTCCTTGAATTTTACATTCGCCTTCAGTCCCATAAAATAAGTACAGATCTGTCCATCCCACCACTCTGGGATCTATTCTGTGTCAGGAGATCAACAGGCTTTTGCATGAATCAACAAAGATAGATGTAATGTTTGCTTATAAGATGGTCACATTCTTTTTTTTTTTTTTTTTGATTTTGCTTTTTTGACTCGCAAAGAAAAGAGATACACTACTGAAAGAAAGCATGCACAGGTCAGCACTGTTGAGATGTTTTAAGTAGACTTTTCATTCAAGCCATTGTGGCCCTGTTTTTGTGTTTGTCTGATTTAGAGCTCATCATTTTTTTGGGAAGTCAATGATATTTAAAATTCATTCCCGTACCATAAACAGATTATGGACTTAGGCTCAAAGAAGCTTTCTGTTTTATCTCCAGACGTGGACCACATTTTTATGATCAGCATTTGGCTATTGTTGTCACAGGGTCACAACTGACGATTGCTTTTGCAATGCTGATATGTAGAACATCCCAACAGTACTTCACAGAAGAAACGGGTTTCAAGTATTCAATTGAAACAGATCATCCGTCACAATGATGAATTACCCTTGGTGTTTGTCAGATTTAAAATAGTTTTAACCTAAGCTCTTAGATGTTAGAATTAAAAAATTCATTCGAATGCAAATGTGCATTAACTACAATCTTCATCCTCACCAAAAGGTAGCCACCGACCTTAATGTTACCATTTTTACAACAACATTACTAAAATCTCTAAATGCATAAGAGAAATGTGTGAAAATAAGCAATAAATAAGAATAAATTACCATTTCAATAGATACTCATTAAAGACAATCCTACCGTTCCAAAGTTTGCCAGCCTTTGGTGTGTTTTTGGACCTACGTGACTTTCATCAAAGGTATGGCACTGTTGATGCATTTACATTATGGTTTTCTGTACACCATTTGAAACTAGTCTACAGTGTTGGCTAAAACAACAAAACAATGGCTCATTGAAGCAGGCATAGCTACTGTTTGCACGTTTGTCTTACGTCATACCCTAAACATATACAGATAGCTTTACAAATGAAGAAACGCCATCCAGATTGTGTATGCATTCAGATGAATACAGTTAAAAAAGACAGTAAAACGATTCGTAAAGCTTAAAAGAGTTATCCACAGGAGAGATCTCAATTCTGTGCGTGGATGAAAATAAAGTAGGTCTTTCTTGCAAATATGCTGACAATATGTCCCTACTGTGCAATGCCGGCCCATTCTAAGAGTCATATGCGTGGCTTACGTTGTGTATCTGCCAACATAAACACTCTTTTAAAAGCGCACACGGATACTTTGCAACCGCATTTCTCATTCACTACGTGTCCAGTCTCATGGACGCAATGGATGAGTCTGTGAATCAATAAGTTTTCCATTCAAATTGATCGCGGTAAAGATCTTGGCGCCACGTCCCAAAATAAATAGTTTTGCAGCTAAACAACAGCTCAAGTCCTTTCAACATTCAAAGCTGTTTGTTTTGTTCTTTTGTCATGTTGCTTCGTCTTGAAAGTTTTTTTTAAATGTCTGCTGATTTTGGTTACACTCCAGTCTGGCATTTCGTTCACAGGTCCCAAATTCCCATTGCTAAATGTTGAGAAAGCCTTGTGTGTTAATTGAAAAGACAACAATGTACTTATACTGTTAAAAATGCCAGAGGAGAGTGACACCAATGAGTCTCTGATAACCCCCTCACCGGTCCAGGCCAATGAGCAGCCGACTCCTTTCCTCCTCCTTCTGGCTCTCGTTCTTGAGGTCTGCAAACACCTGGGTGAAATAGTGAGGGTCGGAGTTGATCTGCAGCATCTTGGCGCTCATCAAGTTAATGATGGAAAGACAGCGGTCCCAGAATGTCTCCTTAGAGGTCTCCACCAGGAATGGCTTGAGAGGGTAGGAGATTTCATTGCCCATGTAAGAGTAAGACAGGTAGAGGCAGGTCAGAAGCACGGCCTGGAGCTCGTGCTCCGTGGCCACCTCAGAGGATACCACATCGCGGCAGAGCATGTAGACGAAGACCACGTTGGCCGGGGTGATGAATCCCTGGTCCTGCCAGCCCTGGAGCAGCAAAGAACGGTCCACGCTGCGCAGCCAAAGCACGGGGTCAGTCGGGGAAAGATGCTTGAGCCTGTAGCATCTCCGGCACAGGAACTCCCCAAGACACCTGAGCAGCTCGCTGGTGGAGGCTTGGACGATGACCCTCTTGGGAGTTCCAGGCACAGCGTTGGAGTTAGAAAGAGGTGCCTTCTTAACAGAAGAAGCTGTGTTGTTGGAATTTTTGGAGTCTTGGTTCGACGGACTCGTCTGGTCCTGGGTGAAGGAGGAGAGGTTTGCGCAAGACTGTGACTTCTTGAGGTTCTCATTGTTGAGGTGGGAAACGTTGTTCTGGTGGTTGGTGTTAGGCTGCACCTTCTTGGAGCCCTTCTTCTTGGCCGACACGGCTACTATCCGTTTCCATGGCAACACGTTGATGAGCGGGTGCCGTTTTAGGTTCTTGTCTTTGGCGTTCTTGCTGTTCTGAACAGCTGTGTAGTGGCCAACGGTAGCTGGGCCATCCTCAAACAGGGCAGCCTTACGGTAGCTGGGAGAAAGCGATAGCACGGTTCCCATGGCGCCAGCAGAGGATAATCAGAACCAGAAGGTTTTGGGTGAGCTAAAGGAGGTGCCAAGTACTGGAGCCGAGGACTTGCCCCACTGCTTCCCGAGACTCGCTTAATCTGTGTTATTCATCCAAATATAGGTTGGTGCTCTATTTAAAGAAAAATGGTGTCGTGATGGAAGAGGGCTGCAAAGCCTGCAAGGAAAAAAATTATACGTCAACAGTGTTCCATGTCTCTGGCAAACCCACATACGTTTTTAAATCTCTTGTAGATTTTTTGCTCAGCAGATGTTTTATGAAAAATAAAATATTACTTGTTCAATAAGATTTCCATTGCTTTGTGAACAAAAATATCTTAGCCGAAAAAGATCAAGACGTCGATATGCATCAATCTAGCCTAAAAATTGATATTTATTTTTCTCACATTTTGAGATATGTTTAGCTCATTTGCCTTGGTTCTACTTTTGATGTTTTCTTGTAGAATCAGGCCATTTTAAAGCTAAAACACCATGCAGTAAAATAAAAATAGGCCTCATTAAATGATCATGTTGTTGATTCATATATGAGGCATGAATTTTTCATTCCCTTGCACAGGCAACACAATACTTTAACCGTACAGACCTTAAATATAGAAAAACATGAATTGTTTACATATATTATTCAACAACTACTTCCAACTTTTAAAAAATAATATTTTTCAATCGAGTCAACATAATCAAAGGCATTATTCCCAATTTCAGTAAATCTGGGTTAAACCAAGCGTCCAATGAGTGTTAATAGATGTTCAATAAATCACAAAAACGCAAACAAAGACAAGAAGGCATTTTTGCCCCATTATAGATGATATGATGGATGTGCGCATGTAAATATATCGGCCACTGTCCAAGGTTCTGAAAATCTGCCATGTTTACATAGACAAGCATTCATACTGAAAATAAGAAAGAAAGAAAGAAAGAAAGAAAGAAAGAATGAAAGAAAGAAAGAAAGAAAGAAAGAAAGAAAGAAAGAAAGAAAGAAACCAACATCCCATAATATTCACAAAAAATCAAACCAACCTACTATCCCTATCACAAAACTCTAATATTTCCACAAACAACCAACAACCGACCAAAGAGCCTTAAATAAAATCTATATGGGCACAGAATGTGGGGACAGATGCTGCATACTCACAGGAAGGATGCTTCAGATAAACAAGCACTGCAGTAATGGCAGTCTGGATTTATCCTTGATAAACTGCACATCAAGGAGATACAAAGATCCAGGGATGGATTCAAGGGAAAGAATGTCGGGAATGCTAAATTCCAATAAAACAAAAGCCTCAAACGAACCGAAAATCCTCCCGTCCGTCTCTGTGGGCGCTCCAGTGCTCTAGTGATACAGGATGCTGTGTTGCTTAGTGACGCTGAGAGGAGTGAAGCTGCGCTATTGGTCCACAGATCCGCCGCTGAGTTTGATGCTGCGCTGCCCTCGCGCGAGCATCCTCATACTTGAATCAACATGTAAGGAATTTATGTTCAAAAGATAAAAAGTTTGTGTTTGAATACAAACATAGTTAATGTTTCTTTAAAAATGTTATTTCCAATTATCAATTTTAAATGCATTTAATTATGAAACATCTTATATTGGTGATTGAGTGAGGATGTTTAAAGGGATGGTTCATCCCAAAATAAATACATCTGTCGATCATCATTTATTTCCAAATGTGTGTACAATTATTTTTTCTAAAGAACACGTTTGAACTTACTCCTGTATCTTAAACACAAAATAAGATATTTTGAAGACTGTTACTGTTAAAAATGCATTTTTACTATTCGTGTTATTTCTACAATGGCAGACAATGTTAACCAAATACTGAAGTTCAAACTGATTCTTCTTAAATGTTTATAGTGTATTTAAAGACATATATGAACATTCCAAGTTAATTGTTAAAATACGCAATTAGCTTTTTTATTAAATTGATTAAAATGGGTGATTTAACTTTACATAAGATTAGATCTGTCAAGTCATTTTATTTGTTGTGAAGGTATATTGACTTGTTTATTTATAAATATCCTTTTGAATAAAAACTACGCATTTTGTAATTAATTGTTTAGTCATATAAAAGGGTTTAAAAAATCAATCTTTGGGTTTTCATAAAACTTGGCATTCAAAGTGTGACTTAAAAATAGTTTAAAGTAAAACCCTGTCGTTTCACAATAAAGGCGTTAAAAGGAAAAGACTACAAATCCCAAGGTGGCCCAAACAGTCACGCCCGACACGCATTTCCGGTCGTGTTCGCAAAGGACTGTGGGTAGTGTGATTTTGAATAGGGAAGATGGCGGCCGCGGCAGTGGTGGAGTTTCAGAGAGCTCAGTCTCTTATCAGCACAGACAGGAACGCTTCAATTGACATTTTACACTCAATCGGTAACAATTCTCTTCAAGTGTGCTTGTGTGACTTTACTTTTAATCCCGCATGTCTGCTTTTAAGCTCTTTGTAGGGAGAGAACGAGAAGTCATGAGCCGGTGCTGACTCACTGCACACTGTGTGTGTGACTGCGTCTTAAATCCTTGTCAGCTCCCTATCTAGACAACTGGTGTGACGTCATCGATCCGTGTGCACCACGGAACACAACTTTAATACGTAAACCGAGTGTTTAGGGTGCTGTAGACATGCCCTGATGTTTACATTCATGGTTTGAAGGCGACTGTGATGTTGAAGGTTGTTGCCTATGTAGGCAGCTCACTAGGATAAGAGACACGGCCACTGTGTGGACAGTTAGCCTGCGAGATTAGCAAGGCCAGGGCCCACACTTAAATCTACGTAGCAATGCTTTATTTTGTGTTTATTTTAAACTGATTCTCTTTTATTTGGAGATTTTGATGTGTTTGTGTCTTAAATCTCATAGTTTTAACATTGTAGAGATGACATTGTTATATGTTTTGATTGGCTTGACATTGACTGAGATTTATTTGTTCTTTGAACATTTGTCATTAAGTGTGACACACATTTAGTTTGTTTACATGACAAAGATTAAAGTTGCTGATTTGTCTTTATATAAGATTAGATCTGTCAAGTCCTTTTGTTTCTTGTCAAAGTTGGGTTGTCATATTGACTTTACTTTTGTGTTTATTTACTCATTTTCCTTCTTGAATCACAACTAGTTGTTTCTTTTATTTTCCACATTGTGAAATGTGTTTGTCAGTTTTAAATAAACTTGGTAATGTTTTCTTTTCTTTTGATCTTTATTTTGTGTATATGTTGTATTAGTACATTTCTCTGGCACTTTAACTGCTTTAAACTTCTGATTAATTTGATCTACAGATTTTTTTTATATTGTTGGTAGTTGTTTTAAAGAAATGTGGCATGTAACCTGAAAATGAAAAATCTCCCTCTTGAGTTGTTCCACACCTGTGTAAATGTCTTTGGTTGGCTGAAAATGGAAGATATTTGAAGAAATGCTTGCAACCAAACAGTTTCATTGGAAATCAAAAGTACATTCTTCAAAATATCTTATGTGTTTACGTAAAAGTGACCCTTTTGTCAGATATGGTGACCCATAGCCGAAATGTGACCTCTGCGGGAGAGTTGGACTTGTAAGCAGAAGCAGAATTTCTAGGCACCTGTCGGCCCACTTAATCGAAACGGCTACTTTTACAAGTTCGAATCACTTACCACTAGGCCACGACTTAACTGTTTGGTTATACACATTCTTCCAAATGTCTCTCTCTGTGCTCTCTGTTCGAACAAATACATTTATAAAGGTTTGCAACAGCTGCAGGGTGAGTCAATGATGACAGATTTTCACTTTTGAGTTTAAACATATATGAAATGTACATTTTTATGTTCAAGGTACAGTCTTTCTCAAACGTTAAACACCTGTGTTCTAATGCTGTCTCTTGACTCATTGATCTTTAAAGTGAGGCGAGATGTTCAGGAGGATGATGAAGAGGCGGTGCGTGTCAAGGAGCAGAGCATCTTGGAGTTGGGCAGTCTTCTAGCTAAGACTGGACAAGCTGCAGGTAGGAATCAACAGTTTAGGATAGGATCCGTGTAGCTGCTATTCAAAATGTCTAATACATGAATACATTGGTCTTTTAGAGCTTGGTGGACTGTTGAAATTTGTGAGGCCTTTCCTAATCTCCATAAGTAAGGCGAAGGCAGCACGGTTGGTACGCTCGCTCCTGGATCTCTTCCTCGATATGGAGGCAGCCACGGGCCAGGAGGTCGAGCTGTGTTTGGAGTGCATCGAGTGGGCTAAAGCTGAGAAGAGGACCTTCCTCAGACAGGCACTGGAGGTAATCATGTCGAAACTATGTGCAAATCTCTGTTACTAAATTGGAAAGCATTTGTCCATCTGTTATGACAATTTCTTTTTTTGTCAGGCTCGCCTTGTTTCACTCTATTTTGACACTAAGCGATACCAGGAAGCCTTGCAGTTGGGTAAGTATATAGAAAACAAAAAACATGTGCATGTCTGGAACACATTTAAGATTATAACCTTTGATTTACTCAGGCACCCAGTTGCTTCAGGAGTTGAAAAAGATGGATGACAAGGCTCTGCTGGTGGAGGTCCAACTGCTTGAGAGTAAAACCTACCACGCACTCAGCAACCTGCCTAAAGCCAGGGCTGCTCTTACCTCAGCCAGGACCACCGCCAATGCCATTTACTGTCCACCAAAGCTCCAGGCTGCTCTAGATATGCAGTCAGGCAAGTCTTTTTAAATATCTTTATTGAACAAAAATCGCTTTAAAAAACGCTCAAGTTGGTAACAGCTGTATGTTTTGTCTTTAGGTATTACCCACGCGGCTGAAGAGAAGGACTGGAAAACAGCTTATTCTTACTTCTTTGAGGCTTTTGAGGGCTACGATTCCATCAACAGCCCGAGAGCTGTCACAGCACTTAAATACATGCTCCTGTGCAAGATCATGCTCAGCTTGTGAGTGAGACAACTGTGTGTGTGTGTGTGTGGGAGGACACAGGATAAACTTGCTCATTGTGCTAGTGTTATGTAACACCGCCTTACTAAGTAAAATATAGGTTCCCCAGTCTTTTAAAGTTAATTCTTGTAAAGCATAACCTACACAATGACTTGGTTGATAAAGTTACAACCTATATCATGTTTTTAATAAGCCATCTATCTGTTTTTTTATGATATGTATCATTTTTTCAGGCCTGAGGAAGTACATACCCTGATTGGAGGTAAGCTGGCTCTACGGTATGCTGGAAGACAGGTAAGACACTGAGTATTTACTATTATACAGACCTACATTTATATTATATTAATATGTTTTCTATGTTGATTGGTATAGTTTAGCAACAGCAAGTATCTTGGATTTAAAGCCTATGTATTTTTTCTTTTTGCCAGACGGATGCACTCAAATGTATAGCACAAGCCAGCAAGAAGAGATCTTTAGCAGACTTTGAAAAGGTGAGAATTTGAAATGAGAAAAGAGAAAATGTCCTGATGTCATGCTCAGCTTTTACATTTTTCTCTTATGTTTTAAGGCTCTGACAGATTACACTAAAGAACTGAGGGACGACCCCATCATTAACACACACTTGGCCAAACTTTATGATAATTTGCTTGAACAGAACCTCATTCGAGTCATTGAGCCTTTTTCCAGAGTACAGGTATGTGTGTGGGGGGCTGCCATCAATTTTTAGGAACTTGTTTAAACGAGTCTAGTTTAATCATTTAACCCATGTCTTAAACTTGTTTTTTTTCTTTTCAAGATCACACACATAGCAACTCTCATTAAACTCTCAAAGGTATGTGTTATGTTATGTTGGTTTTGATATGTAGGGAAGTGATAATGTAAGAGCTAAATATCAATGAATCAACATTTTTGTGGTTCACAGGATGACGTTGAAAGGAAACTGTCACAGATGATCCTGGACAAAAAGTTTTATGGTAAGCTTATTTGAATTTCTTTAAAAAAGTATTTTTATTATTAATTGTTAATCTCTCAAACAAGACATGAGCCATGATAACATTATATTCGTCTACAAATATGTAGAGTTATAAAAGTACCAGCTGGAATTTGTCTGATTTATTCCCCAATATGTAATAAATAATAAAACGTAAGGCACAGATATATTTCATTCCTTTCTTTGATGATTTTTAGGCATCCTTGACCAAGGTGAAGGTGTGCTTATTATATTCGAGGAGCCACCTGTGGACAAGACCTATGAGGCAGCTCTAGAAACCATACAGAACATGAGCAAAGTTGTCGATTCACTATACAACAAGGCTAAGAAGTTAACATAGGTAAATTGCATATGAACGACCCCCAAATAGTTCATTAAAACACTGTGTACATCAAACTCTTAAAGAAATTTGTAAAACATTAACTTCTGTAATGACTTTTTTACTTTTTCTCTCTTCCACAGAATAAACACAGGAGGTGCTGTTGTGTGAAATGGTTGTGTGTTTGTGAGTTTGCCCGTGTGTATGTTTGTATGGCCAATGTGTGGAACTTTTTTCTCACAGCAAAGGGACAACGCTAAATGCAACAGGATCTACGTATTCCCCGGTTGAGAGTTTTTAACGTCTCTTTTTATTTCAAACGGACAATTTCATCTCTCTGATCTCCTGAGTTTTCTCTTTCTGTATCTCTTAACGGCCAATGCAGGCCATCAGGGAAAGTTGTACAACTACAATAAAATCCTATAATGTCATATAGAAATGTATAGCTCTTCTACATTTAAAGTTTTTTAATTACAGCAACTTTGTGATACACAGACTCTCTGGTTTCAGTTGGGTTTCAGTTCATCAGTTGTTTTGCAGTAGTACATATGTTTCCCCATCTCTAGTCTGTTTTATGGATGAATGTATGTACTGTCTGATTGCTTTTGGGAGAGATTTAAAGGTTCTTGGCTGTAATGGGGTTTGATAGGCTCTGTAATAAGCACAGTTGCCAATCATATAACGACACGGTAGAAAATTATTTTCTAAGTTCATTTTATCAAGTTTATTGCTTGTCGTTTACTTTCTCAGTACGCTGTTTTTACGGTTTTGTATCTACAGTTTACTGTTTGCCAAGTAGGGTGGTTATATTAAATGGCCTCAATCCCAATGTCTTTACTCTGATAAAGTACTTCTTCTAAAAGACACGGTTTTGTCTGCACTGAAATTTGTTTCTTTCCGACTGCTTTTTCAGATCAGTATCTCAACGCAAACTTTATTTTTGGTTTGCCAGTATAGAGCACCACCCCCTTAATATATCCTAAACAATGTTTATCATAAGATTTTAAGATTTAGTTTTTTATGTTTTATTTTAATATTCATTTCAAGCATTTAGACTTTATTTGGAAAAATAATTTATGATCTTTAATTTTAAGTGTGCAATTATATTATTCAAGAAAGTAATCCAGATGGTTTTATAGTGTGTTTAACCGAATCTGAGGCCAAGTGTTGATTTAAGAACATCTTGCATGTGTGTGTGTAATGGATTTGTAATGGCAATCGAGCATTGATCATCAAGAATTTAGTGTGATATTAAACACATTGAAGGTCAATTTTTTTGTGACGAAATGAAAAGTGGTGGTCCACTGTTTTTTCTACACGTAGATTAAATTAAAAGATCTAACATCATGGTTGGCAAAAATCACTTTGAAAAATCTTAATTTTGTATGGGTTAATTAAAAAAATCTTTTAGTGTTTTAAAGGGATGTATTTCTTGTTTGTGAATGTAATACAAGGCAATTTACCTTTGTAAATTCAGTTTATTTTTGTTGTTTTGTGTTTTCTTGTAAGGAGATGGATGTAAGAACATTAGACCAAACTTTTTATTTATTTATTTATAAATAACTTGCATCAGAAGACAAGATTAAATTCTACAAAAAAGCAAATTTATAGAAAACACTGGATTAAATGATTTGTTTTACAACAAGGCCATCAGAGGGTAATGATTATAAATAATTAAAATAAATTATAAAGAGTTAAGTTGAACATCCTTCTTGAATAAGCTATTTAATTATAAATATTCTTCCCACTAAAGTTTCTTGAAACGCATTCCTGACGCAAACAGTCACACAAAACGGAAATAACCATATGTGGTGAACCCGTAACTTATACGACAAAATTAAAAACAATCATACGTTATTATTATATTTTGTTTTAAAATACTTTGGTTTTGCCAAAGAAAGATTTTTTTTGCCAAAGAAAGTTTTCTGACGTTTCCACAGGCTGTCAAGTTGTCAAGTGAGTCGGCACTTTTATTTTGACATGTATTTAAACCGGCGTCGTGGGTTGTGTCACACTTCACTTGACCCCAGTTTCCAAACACCGGAATGACGCGACATCACACACGTGTTCCCCATAAACACAGACACATATAAAGATGACTGTGCAGCGAAGAAGAATCACGAAAAGCCCAGAAAACAGTGCCACTGAAAAAAAAATAAAGAGGTAATTCCGCTTTTAAAACTTTTAAATCCCACGATAATTGTACATAGCAACGCATACATCACATAATAGTCCACAATCCTTAAATTCAATTCCAGACATATGGAGAAAGTGAATTATATCTAATTTATTTCCCTTCTATCACTTGTGTGTTCATAATATATATCATAATATATACATATATGTATGTATATGTATATATATATATATATATATATATGTTTATATATGTATGTATGTATGTATGCGTATGTATATGTATGTATTTGTATGTATGTATATATATGTATGTATGTATGTATGTATGTGTATATGTATGTATGTGTATGTGTATATGTATGTACATGTATGTATTTAGGTATGTGTGTGTGTGTATATATATGTATGTATGTATGTATATATGTGTATGTGTATATGTGTGTATGAATGTATATATGTATGTATATATATATATATATATATATATATGTATGTATATATATATATATATATATATATATATATGTATGTATATATATATATGTATGTATATATATGTATGTATATATATGTATGTATATATATATATGTATGTATATATATATATGTATGTATATATATATATATGTATGTATATATATATATATGTATGTATGTATATATATATATATGTATGTATATATATATATATGTATGTATATATATATATATGTATGTATATATATATATATGTATGTATATATATATATATAAAATATATATATATATATATATATAATATATATATATATATAATATATATATATATATATATATATATATATATATATTTATATATATATATATATATATATATATTTTATATATATATATATATATATATAAAATATATATATATATATATATATATATATATATTATATATATATATATATATATAT